>JAIKVD010001509.1:0-10555 GCA_024679075.1 Phytophthora uliginosa | reverse complement strand
GAGCAACATCGCGTTCGGACTGATGTTGCTCCACATGGACGCGGACTACCACCATGTGGTCGACGACTCCGAGGAAGCGTGGGTGGCGTGGTCGCGCCTGAAGACGCTGTACGGTGGTTCGCAGAAGGCAGGTCGCATCTACTTGAAGCGCCAACTCTTTCAAGCGTAAAGCGGACAGATCGATCGAGAAGTACAAGGCGCGCCTTGTGGCCAAGGGTTTCAAGCAGAAATACGGCATCGACTACACGGAGACGTTTTCGCCCGTGGTCAAGTACGTGACGCTGCGCATGGTCATTGCTATTGCCAAGTACTTCGGCTGGCCTCTCGACCAACTCGACGTGGTGACAGCATTCCTGTACGGCGTTATGAAGGAGTTGGTGTTCTGCGTGGTTCCTGAAGGCGTCGAACTGGATGGTGACTTTGACTGCCTGGAATTGGTGAAAGCAATTTACGGTCTCAAGCAAGCTTCGCGCGTGTGGAACGAGACGTTCGACGAGTTCGTGTGCTCCATCGGCTTCCAAGTTTCGGCTTTCGATCCGTGCCTCTACATCAAGATTGTGGACGGTCACTGCGTGCTGTTGCTGGTGTACGTGGACGACGTGTTGGTGACCGGAAGTTCGGTCGAGTTGATCGCACGCACCAAGAGTGACCTGAAGACGCGCTTCGAAATGACTGACAGCGGCAAGTGCGCGTTTGTTCTCGGGATCGAGTTGGTGGATGACTCGGACGGCAGCGTGACGATGTGCCAGCGACGCTATGTGGATGACATTCTCAAGCGCTTCGGCATGGACGAGTGCAAGGCCGTGGTGAGTCCCGTCGACATGAGCTCTCGACTGGTTCCAAGCGACGCTGCGACCAAGATGAACGCTCGATTTCGCGAAGCTGTTGGTGCCCTAATGCACTTAATGACTGCAACTCGCCCGGACATCGCGTACGCTGTGGGCTATGTGTCGCGCTTCATGGAGAATCCCCAAGAGGAACACTGGGTTGCGGTCAAGCGTATCTTTCGCTACCTGCAAGGCACCAAGACGCATGGGATCTGCTACAAGCCGGGGGACAAGATCGACTTTCGTGGGTACTCGGATGCGGATTGGGCTGGTGACCTCGCCGACCGCAAGTCGACTTCCGGCTACACGTTCATGCTACTGGATGCGCCAGTGAGCTGGGGTAGCAAGAAGCAGATGTCCTCTCTTCCCACACTTTTGACAGGTCAAACGCCTCCAGCAATCACGATCAGTGTGCTTGCGAGACCCGCAATGCGAGCAGCGGCTACTGCGATCCGATCCATCATGCTGGGCGTTGGATTGATGGCTCGATTGGGGTGGATCGTAGCCGATCCGGCCACGTCGAGCTTGATCAGACGCCGAGGGCCCGCCCCCAGTGTCGTAAGACTTCTCATCAGCCGACGTAAGGTAGATCCGGCGAAGGTCACCTTCGGAGTCTGATCCGTCTGATCTAGTATCCGACTCTGACTCTTCTGCCGCGATCTGTACTGCATGCACGGGGCGCTTGATCGAGGTAGTCGGTGCCAAGGTAGGCACCTTCTGGCGGTACTTCGATCCGAAGGCTGATCGATTCTGCCTGCTCTTCGCGCGTTCTCGAGCTCGCAATACTTCTTCCAGGTCGTCGGCATCCGCAAGTCGTAACAGGGTCAGCTGATCGGCCAGATCGGGATTTCCCAGAGTCTCAATGAAATGCTCAACGTGTTCACGGCGAGTCTTGGAATCGCCATCCTTGATCTTCAATCTCGCACGGAGCGCCGCGACATTCAGTCGACAGAGGTAATCTAATGGAGATTCGTCCGACCTATTGCGGGTGTGGTAATACTGCCAGGTTAGTGATACTCTGAGTCCGCTGTACTGGATCTGGAAGTTGCGCAGCAGATCACTCCACTTGTTTCGTGTCGATCGACTCAGCTGTCGGTACCAGTTCTTGGCGGAGCCGGTCAGTAGATCGGCAAAAGTCAGACACTTCTCTTCATCTGTAGCTCGGTCTCTTAGGAGCGCAGATTTTACCTTGCTAATCCACGATCTGGCCCGATCTTCGTCCTGATCCCTTCCCGTAAACTCCTTAAGATCTGAGATTGCCGAAATGCGGATTTGCTGGATCATCGAGGAGCCTGATGCGGTCGTGGCGACCGCTGCGCGAGTAGGCGTTGGGAGATCAATGTCGTCTGGGTCGTATTCCCAGTGAGAGGGATCGGGATCCTTCGGCACTTCACCACATAGCAGCCCAACACCGGAATCTCCGGTGTACAAAATACGCACTTCTTGAGGTTGGTGTACAGCTTGTTTTCGCGCATCTTCTCGAAAACCTGGCGTAGTTGCCGGAGATGTACGTCGACAGCACTGAGGCCGTCCTCAGCGCGGCTGCGTACGAAGATGTCGTCGAAGTAGCTCGGTGCGAAGGCACGGAGCGGACGCAGCACATGGGAGACCCTCCGATTGAACGTGACCGGCGCGTTCTTCAGACCCTACGGCATTACGAACCACTCCCAGAGCATTCCGCTGGGAGTGCTTATGTAGCGGGGCTACACATTCGGTTCACCTCCTACCTTAGTGCAACATGCACTAATGGCTACCTTCAGGTATACCACATCGCAGTGTGGTCACCATTCATATTAGGAAGCAATACTATTGGTAGAAAGCAGCATCTTTCTACCAATAAGAATCATGCATTAGGCCAGAGATTCTGCCAACCACTCGTTGGCAGAACCTCTCTTTAGGAGGAAACCACAGTTAACACATTCAATTCAGTTCTCAATTTTACAGCAAGCTACTAATTAGTACCTTTATTTAGGTTTAACTATACTTGTGGACACAAGTATACTTAATCTAAGTTACGCTTCCTCATACACGTGCGCTCATGTGTAGGCTAAGGTATTGGGCTTAAGTAAGCCCATTACACCTGGTAGCACTTTGTAGTCCGTCCAACGACCGACTAACTACACGTTCGTATGGAATACGAACGCGGGGCTGAGAACCTGCCCGTGGACACGAATATGTCCACTGGTAGCCCGAATGCGTCTGCAACGCATGTTGCACGCGGAGACTGTCCCCACCTGTCGGACCCAGAGTGGGAGGCGCTCCAACGACTGGCGACGGTCATTGGAGAAGGGACGGTAGCGACGGTGCTGTGCACGCTATCGCCAACGGGTTGCTCTGGATTTCACCATGAAGGAACAGCGCGAGACCGCTGCTCGCGCTACGGTGTCGACCCCGTCCACACCGCGCGTGGAGACATTGAAACTCCACGTAAACAGCTAGTTGGAAGAGAGGGCGAGCCTCTCCTCCGTTGGCTTGTCGAAGTCGACACTGCCATTACGGCTCGACGTATCGTCGACCCGTTGTCGAAGATTGCGTTCGCCATGTCGTGCCTTGACCCCGGTAGACGCCCACGCCAAAGATGAGCGACGACGTCCCCCCCCCCCCCTCCCCCAACAAAGACCCGCTGCTCAAGTATTTGACCGCGCACTTCGCCAGGGAGGAGAAAGCCAAGCCCCAGGACACGGCGGTTTCGGCGAGCCACCTGGCCAAGCATGCGTTCTGGTGCGAGATGAGGGAGGTCCTCGCTGCCAACGAGAGCTCGTCGGGTCTGGAGATTCTGGATGACATCGCTGAGGCCATCCTGGACAAGACGGGCGAGGCGGCGGACGCCCTAAGCGGGCCGATCCCGATTCTTCCAAAGCCGTCCAGACAGTGAGCGGGGAAGTCGGCCCCGGACCACCATCGTTTCTCGAGCTACGTACGTGCCGGACCCGCCGAAGACCCCCGCCAAGTCCAAGCTAAAGCGGAAGCGTTCTCCGTCGCCCTCTTCTTCGCAGATGTACTGCCCCATAGATCTCGCTGTCAGAACCCCTCGTCAAATCGGCGACGACCTTGAGAAGCTTTACCGGAAAGCGGCCAAGCTCAAGGTCGAGCCGTTAGCGCTGGCTTACCCGTGGGTGGGGTCACGACTTCGGTATGACTCAAAGACGTATTCCTCGATTCACGTGTCTCACTGGCGTTGGTCAATCGACCATCTTGGTGGGATTGGCAACTCCACGCCCCCTTACGGCTCAAGTCGGTGCAGGGCAATCGTCGGAAGCTAAGATGGACGCAGGGATCGAACGGATTGCGGTTTTGATCCTCTGAATCGAGGCCTGGGGCTACTTCAATTTTCTGCAGCGGATCGAGGGCGCACCCAAGGCACGCTTGTTGATGTGGTGGGGAGGGCAACCAGGGAAGAACCTCCCGACGGCCACCACCTATCCAGGTACCATCATCGAGAGTCTTACGGTGTTACGCCGACGCAACCCCGTCGAGTACCAGGAGAATATCAAGAACGCTTTGGGGCCGTTCCGCATCGACGATGGGGGCTTCACGCGCATCACGAAAATGCTCGTATGGATCGAGGCCTTGGCCCCCGACAATGCCAAGCCCGAGAACCGACTCAGTGACCGGGCGTTAGCGCGCGTACTCCGGGATATGAACTCCAACAGGGTTCCCCGGAAGCACTCGGTGGGTAATCGTTCGCAGGGCGTGTGGTACAAGCTCAGCCATGGCAAGCGTATCAAGGATCTTGAAGTGAAAGTGAGTCAGGCAATGCTTGCAGACACTTGCGAGACACCCTTTGTGGTTCCGTACGACCTGAAGGAGGCCGAGAACAAGAAGTACGACCCCTTCCAAAAGCCCGATGGTTCTCCCACTGCAATCGGCCCCGACGATGTCGACTCCGACGGAGATGGTGGCGACCAAGGTGGCAGCGGCAATACTACGCCTCCGTCTGGTGGCTTGGCGGCTGGCGGACACGGTAAGGTTGTTGAGAGCTCGGACGAGAGCGAAGACGATGGCCCTCCTTCGCCGAAGAAGTCCAAGAAAGCTAAGGCCCAGGGTTCCAGCCAGTCAGTCTGAGATGTAAAATCCAGAGTGTCAGCAAGACACTCTTTCATTTGTTCGTCAAGGCTTGGGGCCCTCAAGGAAGACCGGAAGCCAGGCGACCGCTCCTTTTTTAGAACAAAAGCTCGTCCTCGTCGACCGTCGCGTTGGCCTCGGTCAACCGCGCACTACGACGAAGGTTGGGCAGTCCTTGCTCTCGTCGACGGGTGCCCTCGAAAGCATCGATCAAAACCTTGAAAGCTGGAAGAAGCGAGATGGTTGGCATTCAACCGACCTCATAGGTTGCCAACAGGGCGAGGTATTGCTGTTCGCCGTTCTTCTTTCACGTCGATTACTGGGCAGCTGGTCCCCGAGAACGCTGTCTCTTCGCTTCCGATTACCATACGCTCCACGAAGCTAGGTCCTCTTCAGTCAAAGGTCCCTGGTCGCCCACGCCTGGGTGGGTCTCCACACCCACCGGTACTCCCGATGGGTAAGGGCGGCTCCAGCGGCCGCGGAAGCGTTTCAGCCGGTTCACGTTGATAGTCACGACACGACTGGGGTGCGAGGGGATTGCGATGCGGTAAGCGTTCTCGCCCACCGTTCTCACGACTCGATACGACCCATGCCACGAAAACGCGAGCTTCTTGGTCTTCCTCTCCCCGCGACGTGCGCAAAAGTACTGGTACACCCAGACAGGGTCACAATAGTTGGTGTTCCACCATACGCCTAGTATCCCGCAGCGATAGATAGAGGCGCCACCTATAGGCAGCAACTTCATTGCTTTTCCAGGCATTACTGGTGTTGAGGAAAGCAAGTCGAGGGGTAGGACCGGGTCGTGTCCATACAGTCTGAAGAACGGCGAATCTCGGAGAGCTTCGTGGTAGGAAGTGCGGTAGGCAAACAGGACGCGAGGTAGGTACAGATACCAGTCGGTCTGCGATTCGTTGACAAACATCCGGAGCATACCAAGTAGTGTTCCGTTAAAGCGTTCTACGAGCCCTTGAGTTTGCGGGTGTTAAGTGGCCCTAAACAACTTCTTTATCCGAGCGTCTAGTAGAATGACTGGGCTAGATCCGAAATGAAGGTTGAGCCTTGGTCGCTCAGTAGTCGCTCCAGCACTCCATGTCGCGATATCACCTCATTTACCATAGTTTCCACGAAAATCACGGTGTCCAGGTCCTGGATAGCGAAAGCCTCAACCCACCGCGTAAAGTAGTCAGCAAAGACCAGAATATACTTGTTGCCTCGCGGAGTGGAGACTAGAGACCCCACGGCGTCCACCACCAGGAGCAAGAACGGTCCCGATAGTTCTTGAATGGGCATCCGCTGAATGAGACCGTTCATCCAAGGGCGATGTCCTTTACCACTGCCACATATAGAACATTCTCGCACGTATTCGGCTACACATTTCTTCCATCCGTACCAGAAAGCGTGTTTCCGCACCTTATCCAACGTCTTAGCCACCCCCCGTGCGCCGCAAGCACGTCCATGTGACAATCCGCCTAGTACGGACGCCCGATCCAGAGTCCGCGTATCCTGATCAGATCTGATTCTTGCGCACCAGAACGTTTTTGGGCAGGTCGCGCTTGCCACTTGCCATCAGTCGGTGACCATCCATAAACTCGGAAGCCGCTTGCGCATTTCCCAGAGGCCCTTTTCCACAACTACAACTCGGGCGTCGCTTTCGCATTTCTTGGAGGCGCTCTTCCACAGCAATGTCGATCTCGCCGAACCAGCGGTTCAACGGCAGCCGGCTTCGCCCACGTGTGTGGAAATTTCCAGCTTCAAGATATTGTTCTTGGAGGGGCGCGAGGAAGTTTTTAAGTGCTACCAGGTGTAACGGCCAGGTGTGTATCTGTCGCTAGCTTACACGTAGCGGTTAAGGAAGCTTAATTTTAGACTCGGAATTAATGAGACCAAGTAGTCAGTCCTAGAGAAAATCAACAGTGTTTTATTTGGCTATCCCTGGTCTCGCGTGAACCACTGAAATGCAGGTCAACGCGTAAATGGGTGAAATTGGGTCTGGCTCCCCCACTTTTAACCAATGAGACGATATCATCTCAGCACACGTAATAATAACAGATCCGGCGTTACCAGTCTCATGAGGCCGGTTTTCTGCAGTCGTACAGAAATTCACGTACTTATTTCCAATTACCAATGATATAGGGTAACCCAGTATTTTAGGCTAGTGCGGTGTGGAGTTTTCACTGTGCCGCGGCGGCTCTGTCGCCCATACCACCACCGCTAAACTTTTTAGTGAAGGCCGGTTCTTGACGCTGATTGGCTGATTAGGTTTCCCGCGGTAGAGTGGCGTATATTGCGGAAGTGACAGAGACCTCATATAATCCTGTAAGTCACATAGTATTCAGTATTTAGTAGTCATGCTGTACCATATGTATTAGACTATACCATATAAAGACATCAACCTGTACCATATTTAATAGTCAATTTGTACTATATTTAGTCGTCAGCCTGTATCATATTTAGTAGTCATGCAGTATCATTGTTGTCAAGAAGGCGCCTCGACCAGCTGTGGCATACCGGTAGGATACCGGTATGACCTTCACTCAGTGGCGATTACTCCGGTGTTTACGCTCCGGTGATTACGCCATGAGTGATTACGCTGCGCGTGGGTACAAGATTGTGGGTACAAGATTGTGGGTACAAGATGGGCATCGACGTGTCACTCGCTGATTGGCTAAAGTGACTCAGTCGTCAGTAAGGAATCCAGTAGAGTGTATCCAGTAGGTAGGACAACAGGCTTAGAGGTAGCAAGCAGTTTGCGAACTAAGGACCTCAATCAATCACTTTGCATTTTGACATCAAGTGCTCAAACGATCTTCCTTTTAAAAGTCAAGGTCGTTGGAGCACTAGATGTCGAAATGCAAAGTGATTGATTTTAGGTCCTTAGTTCGCGAACTGCTTGCTACCTCTAAGTCTACTGGGTTCTCTTCTGGATACACACTACTGGATTCCTAACTGGATACTGAGTTACCTGAGCCAATCAGAGGCTGCCACGTCGATGCCCATCTTGTATCCACAATCTTGTACCCATGCGACACAGTCCCGTAATCACATGCCCCGTAATCACCTGTCCCGTAATCACGTGAATGCTTGAAGTGCCGCTGAGTGAAGGTCGTACCGGTATCTACCGGTACACCGTGGCAGGTCGAGGCGCCTTCTTGACAACACTTTACCATATTAAGACATCAAACTGAACCATATTTAGTAGTCAGTTTGTACCATATTTTATAGCCACTTTGTACCATTTTTAGCAGTCACTTAGATGTCAGACCGTAACCTATTTAAGTAACGAACTATCGCAATAATGGCGTATTCACGGGCACCATCCTTTGAGTCTAGAATCGCCTCGTTGAGACTCATTTATACTTCATCTAAGTGTACTCATGTAGGATAGCTATGAAATGATCTTGAGAGGCTCTCAGAGCCTTTTAATTATACCTAAAGGCACGAGTTAAGGCACCCAACTTGCTGCGTCACTTTCTTATAAAAACATACTGTTTCTATATATATCGCAAGTGCATTGATCTCCTGCGATAAAAAGATTCTCTCTGATCGTGAAGTGCTCGGCTAGCTCGAATGGTCGGCGTTGGGCCTGCGTCAGCAAATACCGCAAAGACCTTGTGGGTTTGCTGAGGCTATGCGACCTCGTAAACGCTTGCGCTCCCTTGTTCATTGTGACTTTCACCCCCTCCTTCTCATGAAGCTGCACACGCTCAGCCGCGGAGGATGACTACCGGTGAGCGAAGTCACATTAACCAAGAAATCATGAAAAGGGTAGGCTAACAAAAAGATGGCGGAGAGAAGAATGTTTATTACGGCCTCATTCTGTTCTGTTTAACATTAAAAGACCCCTATAGTATTTGACTATCTACCGGAGTTTTTCATCGATTATCTCCTGAACCATGGTTAGCCTTCCTATTGTTTTCAGCTTTAAGTTCAAAACCGCGCCTAAACTATTGTAAGCCTATATATATTAATGCTGTTAGTAAGGGCACCTTAACGGATCTGTGTTGAATCATTACTGGGATAGCCCTCCGTCAAGGTTCGACTTCATGTTTCGTGCTCACTGACATTTGGTTAAGATCGAGTCCAGCCTCCACAAAGCAAGATCCTGTTCCATATGGATTTCGAATCAAACAATGCTGTCTTTGTTTGGTTATGAGCCCAAGCCCCGTATTCCCTGCTGAAGACTCCGACTACGCTTTTGCCATGGACACCGCCTCGACGACGACCTCCCGTATCAACAAGTTCGACGGAACCAACTTCCACACGTGGAAGTTCAAGATGCGCATGGTGCTCGAGGAGCGCGACCTGTGGGAAGTGACAAGTGGAGAGATCAAGCTGGAGCACTGCGCTACGACGCTGGACCAGACGACGTTCAAGAGGAAGTCTCGCAAGGCGCTGGCGATCATCTGTCTCGCGATGGAGGATTCGCAGCTGCCGCTAGTTCGGTCGGCGAAGGATGCCTATGATGCATGGTCAAGACTGGAAAGACACTTCGAGAAGAAGAGTTTGGCCAACAAGCTCTTCCTTCGTCGACGTTTCTTCACGACGATGATGGCGGAAGGTGATGATGTGCTGGAGCCCATTAACAAGATCAAGACGCTGGCGGAACAGTTCGACGCAGTGGGCACTCCGGTCAGCGAGGACGACTTGGTGATCACGCTTCTTGGAAGTCTGAACGAGTCGTACCAGTTCCTCATCACGGCGTTGGAGTCGAGAGCCGACTCGCTGACGTGGTAACTAGTGACGGCTCGGCTGCTGCATGAGGACTTGAAGCGCAAGGAACAAGGTGGCGGGGCTGAAGGAACCGCGCACGGTCAAGCGTTCATGACAAGCGGCAATGGGAAGAGCAAGGGACGACAGGCGCAGAAGACCAGTGCTTGTAACTACTGTGGTGAACAAGGTCATTGGATTGCCAAGTGTCCTGTGAGGATTCGCGAGAACGCGGAGCGACAGAAGCCACAGCGAGCGAATGTGGCGAATGAAGATGAAGAGGAGTTCGATGCGGACTACCTGTTTTCGGTTGGTGGTGGAGCCACCAAGTCGAGTGAAGTTTGGCTGGTCGACTCGGGTGCGACGCAGCACATGAAGAACTACAAGAAGATGACTCCGGTGGACGTGCATCTCGCGGATGACGGAGTGGTTCAAGCTGTCGGCAGTGGCGACATTGTCATGTCGATGAAGACTCCACGCGGGATCAAGAAGGGTGTGCTTACCGGTGTGTGGCACATTCCGAAGTTGTCGCGCAACCTGTTTTCGGTCGGGCGTTTCACCAAGGATGTTGGGCCCGTGACGTTCAAGCGCGACGGATGCTTCGCGGAGACGAAGAACATCAAGTGGCAGCTTGGAGCACGTGAAGGCAAGGGACTGTTCAAGTTGTGCATGACGCCTATCATGCCTGACGAGGCGAATGTGTCAAGTCCGAAGGAACGCAAAGGGGACACCACGTCGTACCTCTGGCACCTTCGACTTGGTCACATTGGCCATGGCGGTCTAGACGCCATCGTCAAGAAGGGCTACGGCGTTGGGATGAACATGGTGGCTGTGAAGCAGTGGGAGTTGTGTGATGGGTGTGCACTCGGCAAGCAAACGCGAGTGAGCTATATGCCCAAGTCGCCAAACCGCGCCAAGAAACTGTTGGAAGTCATCCACAGTGATGTTTGCGGTCC
>JAIKVD010001508.1:0-10555 GCA_024679075.1 Phytophthora uliginosa | reverse complement strand
TGTGCGCGCGCTCATGGAGGACGGCACGCTCGGACAAGTGCGCAAGTTCGAGGCGCACTACGACCGCTACCGCCCCAAGATGAAGGGCTACTGGAAGGAGAAGGCCGGTCTCTGCGGTGGCGTGCTCTACGACCTGGGCGCGCACGTCACGGACCAGGCGCTGCAGCTCTTCGGCCAGCCCGACTCGGTCGACGCCGACGTGCAGATCCAGCGAGAAGGGGCCGAGAACGATGACTACTTCCGGCTCGAGTTCAAGTACAAGCAGTTCCCAGAGCGCGAGGTGATCCTGAGCGCCGGTATGCTGGTCAAGAACCCAAGTCCCAAGTACACAGTCGTGGGCACCAAGGGGACGTTCGAGAAGTACGGCGAAGACGGACAGGAGGACGCTCTGCGTGCTGGCAAGCGCCCGGGCGACGACGGATGGGGCCAGGAGCCCGAGAGTTCCTTCGGCAAGTTCACCGACGCCGTGACGGGCGAAACCCGCGTCATCCCCAGCAAGCTCGGCTCGTACCAGGTGTACTACAAGAACATCGCGGCTGCTATTCGCGGCGAGGAGGAGCTGCTGGTGCACCCGGAGGAGGTGATCGAGCAGATCCGCATCATCGAAAACGCCAAGAAGACCGAGCGTGTGAACCGCATTACTGTCTAAGGATTCATCTGCGCCGCTGCACCGAGTTATTCAGCAATGTAAGCAAGTGCTCGCTTCTCTAAAAATCGATTCACGTTATGCTTTGTTCACGAGATTTACTCGGAAGGTAGGCCGAGTTTACTTTGCTGCGCTGGGGATCACTTACAACTGTCGTCGATCTGTGGCTGGTAGTTCTCGGAGAAGCGCTTGTCAGCTAGCTCGATCTGTTGTGGCGGACCAATGTACAGGTGAGAGCGCGGTAGATGAACGACAGAAAAGGAGGAGTTTGCACTATACCTCGTCGAATGTGCATTGCAAAAGCTCTCGCAGCCGCAGATTCTCTGTTTGCAAGGCTGCGTTTGCTCTCAAAGCTTCTTCGAGCGCTCGAGAAGCTTCGCATGGACAAGCCTCGCAATCATTTCCAAGCTGGTTCTCCTCACCCAAGTCCTCGGAATCGGTGTAGTTCGTTCTTGGCCTGACAACGCACCAGGTTAGCTAAGGCACGGCAATTGGAAGGTAAACACGACAACGTACGATAGAGATGACACTGATTTTTCGCAGCTTCGGGATTCAATTCCAGAGTGAGGAAATGTACTGCGTATTGTTGTAGCTTCTAGCAGTTTTGGGCTATCAAAACGCTCGTTGACGTTCAAGGGCTGCTGTGTGAGCTCTTCAAGTGGCAGCATCTTGATGACATTGGCACCACCATCGCACACTATCATGTGGCCGGCATCGTCGCCGTCCTCTGTAGGCTGGCATGGGATACAAACCATTCCAAGAGGATTGATGCAGTGATAGAGCGGTCGTTTTGCACGTGGAACGCCTCCCATTTCAATTGTGCGCACCCACGTATACGATAGACCATCCCGATAACTGCGACCAACTTGGCGAATGCAGGTATTTCCTCGATCTGCCACAAAGAAGGTGTTGTTGTCCTCGCCCCAGCACAAACTTACTGGTTGGTCGAACAAAGCAGCCTCGCAGTTTCCGTCAGCGTGGCCTGGTCTAGTTTGCCCACATACCGTGCTCACTCGCCAGGCAGAAGTTCCATCGGAAGGTGGAAGAAGTCCTCGAATGCAGTTGTTCATAGTGTCTGCTACTAACAATTCTCCAGTAGGTCCCGCGATGATGGCGGAAGGACTTCGGAAGAGAGACCGCTCTCCATCTCGGTATCCAGACGCTCGTTTATCCGCTATAGTAGTGCCTCCACGCCCCATTCGCTGTACTGGGCCGTTAATCCTTTTCACCTCTAAGCTTGCGTAGGCCCCAGCTATCGTCTTGACAACCAGTTTCCCATTGACACCCCGTCGAATCTGCCGGATGCAGTGATTCCCCGTGTCAGCCACGATGATCGTGCCGTCTGCATACTCGCAGACGCCCGAGGGAGAGTTGAAGCTAGCCTCAAGAGCAGGACCATCTCGCCACCCCTTCTTACCACTCCCAGCGAACGAAAACATCTCCACACCATCGGTGACTTCATCGACGTCTGCGAGCACGCTCCTGCTGGGCAACGCAGCGAACTTGATCTTGTGGTGACCCGTATCGCACACGAAGAGATGTCGCTCGTCCGCTGAAGCAGCGACCCCCTTCGGAGTGAGCAGTCCCGACTTCTCCACAGTCTTCACGTGAAGCCTCCGTCGTGTCGTCTCTGGGACCACGAAGCGAACCGCATTATTCTACCGAGCACAGCGTTAGAAGCCCAGACGACAGTCCCAAGCCTTGCATGCACGTACATGCGCATCCGTGAACGCTAGAAGTCCGTCTCGGAGTGCACAGACTCCAAACGGGCGATTGAGTTCCGCGTCACGAGCAGCTCCATCCAAGTGGCCTCTCCTGCCCGAGCCAATTCGCCTCACTTGACCTCGGGAGTTCTCACTACGACTTCTAGTCATCGCACTCGTGCTCGTGCGTGTAGTTGAAGTGCTCGCCTGTCACCAACGGACGCGGAGGTTGGAATAATTCAGTACATGCGATGCCCCTCGCCCGTTCCAGCGAGGAGCTCCCAGTCGCAAAACTACCAGCCGAGCAGCAAGTCAAGACCAGCAGGTGATGGAGCGTTCGTTGGCGCGTTCCGGCGCGCGGCTGCGCGTTGCAGACAACCAGCGCCCGCTGGAGTACGTGTCCGCTTCGAGGAGCCCCTCGGCGTCGCCTGAAGGCCGCGGACGCGAGATTCTGCGGCGACTGCTGCAACAGATCACCGAGTTCCTGGAGCGCAAGGAGATGATGAGCACGCGCGTTGCAGCGTCCAGGGACTGGAGGAAGAGCCGCAGTCGACGGCGCTCCGAGAGCAGCAACAACCTGTTCGAGGTGGTCATTCAAGTCTGCGAGCAGCGGATGCGACGGCTCAAGCGCCCGGTATGCGGCGGTGTCTACTGTAGAGTGGACAATGTTCATTTGAGCTGACGGTGCTGTGCTTTGTAGAGTTCGGGGGACTATGGAGAACGCGACCAGGAGGAGCAATCTCCACGAACGTTGGTGGCGGAAGCTGTCGTCCAGGAGCTGCTGGTGAGTCTCATGGAGCTGAGGATGAAGGAGAAGGAGACGCTGGTGATGGACGAGGTGGAGAATGTCGAGATCATGCGTCAACTGCATGTGCATCTGCAGAAGGACGAGGAGATGGTACGTGGGTCTAGTACGAGCGCCGGTGTCTGAATGTTGTTGGGCTGACTCGTGGACGGGTTGAAAACCAGGTTCGCAACAAGGTGTGCGTCGGAGCGGGCGACGAGCAGCAGTTGGAAGAACTGCAGTTGATGCTGAGGACGGATTTCTTGGAGGAGGTGGCGGGCGCGGGGAGTCCGCAGAAGCAGCAGCAAGCAGACTCAGCGGCGAGCAATGAAGCCTCCCTGCAATTCGCCTGGGAGACGATTGATGACCAGAAGAAGGAGATTGTCCGACTGCGAGCTGAGAACGAGGAGCTAAAGCGCCTGGATAGCAGCTCGGACGCGACGTCGGCTCTCAGAGCGTCGTTCTTTGACGATGAACCCACCAAGGTGATCAATCTGCTGCGCTCGCAACTGTCCTCTCACCATGACAAGAACTTGGATATCCTTCACGACCATATCCAACGCTTGGAAAAGGCTCTCCAAAGTGCGACTGCTACCTCGCGTAAGTCGCGTCGGGCCTGGGATGGCTCGAAGTCGACCTTCGACTCCAGTCGTAGCAGTGGAAAGGAGGATTGGTCGTCGTCGCTACTTTCTCGCAGTACTATCGGAACAGACTTTTCACGGACGCAGATCCCAAGGAAAAAGTGTGATGAGTGCCGCAAGAACTCAGCGTCACTTCTAGCACTTCGGTCGGAAGTGAAGCAGCTGCGAGCACATGCGTCGGCGGATGAAGAATCACTGCTGCAAGCTGAAAAGGACCGTGGACACCTTCAACGAGAGAATTCTGCTCTCTCCACTGCGCTACTTTCAGCAAAGCAGAAGCAGGAAGAGCTGCGGCAGATGATTTTGGACCTGACGGAGGAGAAACATCAGCTACAGAATTTGGGCGACTCGGAGCAGCGCACATCCGAACGCAGTATTCGAGTTCTGAAGGAGCAACTTGACGCTTTAGAAGAGCAAAAGGCGTATCAAAAACAAAAGTTCGACGACCTCGTCAGCAAATACGACGCTGAAGTCGTCGAGAAACGGGCACTATCAAAGCAGTTCGCTGAGTTGCAGGATACGCACAGTAAGCTCTCTCAATCTACCACTGAGCTGCAAGAGCTGGTGAATAGGTTGGATGACGATGCACGGCGATGCGAGACACTGGTGGAACAAAGGGAGTTGGTACTGAAAGATCTGCAAGCCCAACTGAATTCAATGGAACACAACGGACAATCACAAGCTACCGCGTTACAGGAGAAGGAGAATCTTGTTGTTGATCTCAAAGCCCAACTATCAAGTCTGAAAACTAGCCTGGACAACCTTGAAGTGGAGAAACGGAGAACCGCAGGCGAAAACGAGCGTCTGCTTCAGACGCTGGATGAAAGCAAACGGAAGAACCAACGTCTCGAGAAGGGCTTTGAGGAACTGAAGCAGGGGAAGGAACTCCTTGCAAATTTGCAGCAAGTGGAGAGAGGAGCGTCAGCACTGCATATGAGTGAACTGAAACAGACGCGAGAGCAACTTGAATCGCTGAAGCTTGAGCTCAAGTCGACAAAATGCGAATGCGTTCGACTGGAAGAAGAGCTGTCGAAGGCATCTAAAGCCAGTAATTTTGCTCGAAATCAACACAGTGAGGAAATGGATCGGATGCAACACAAACTGGATACTATGCAGCAAAAGAGCTTGGCACTTGAAAAGCAAGTTAAGGCCCTGCAAGTGGAGCAAAGTACACTCGAGACAGCGAAGCAAGAAAGTTGTGAACACATTAACGATCTTTCGCAGGAGTTAGCAGAATCCAAGACGGCTATGCTGATGTGGATGAACAAATATAATGCGGTCTGCGAAGACAAACAAAAACTGGAGAATGACGTGCAGAGGATGTCGGAAGAGCATTACAGCCTACAGCGAATGATTGCAGAACTTCAAGCGGAGCGTGAAGCAACTACTCTCGCACAACAAAGCGAGGCCGAGAGCGAAATGGAGCTTAGAAAGGAAATATCGTCTCTAACCGAACGACACCGAACGACGGAGCGAGAGCGCCGTGTTATGGATCAAGAAAAGAAATCTCTTGTCCAGTTGGTACAGACGTTGCAAGCACGACCGGAGCTTCAGCAGCGAGCGTTCCGTGAAATGCTCACGACGTGCCAGCGAGGAACAGAGCGCACGTTCTGCCAGCTTTCGGAAAGAGTTACAGCTACGTTCGAGAAGTTGAGCGCAGTAGAGGAACGATACCGGACTCTAAAATCACACGTGGCAAGCCGCAAGCAGATGCACAACGTGAAACAAGACGAAGACTCGTCATCAGACGAAAGTGAATGCCCAGTCGTCCCGAAGCCACCATCACCACAAATAGTCGTTCAGGACGAGGACTTCTTAGACAACAGCGGTTCTCACTTTAGTCTCTCAACATTGCAGCCAGCCTGGCTCGAAGCCATTGCACCCTTGGATGCGGATAGCTGCCGCAAGAGGGCGGTATCACAGCAGCATTGTGATGAAGATACTACGCTGAGGACCACGACACTGGAAGAACAACTCAACCTGTGGAAGTGGAAATACTTCATCCGGTACCTTGTTGCACACTCGAGCAAAAACGAGAATTGTGCTCTCATTTCCCAGTTGAACGAGCTTTCAAAACTCAACAACCAACTGAAGAAAGCTGCCGTCCTCTCTGTGTGGCACAAATTGAAAGCGAGAGTGGAGAACTGTCAACTGCACAAGCTGCATCGTCTTGGCATTGTTTTAGCTCAGCGTTTATCAAAGGAGCTACAGGAGAACAAGCAGGCGCAGTGCTTCGCAAGCTGGAAGTATCAAACACGGGTCCAGAGCTACGAAGCCAAGCTACGTGCCAGTGCGAATAACCCTCTCCGGTCGTCATTTTCACCCACAACGACAATGGCTTTGGCTAATTGCATCCAACTCGTTCGCAGATTCTGTGAGCCTGCACGGAAAACCGACAAGGAGCGTACGAAGCCCCCTCATGTGTACGGAGCTGACGAACTGACGGGTTACTTAGTGGAGATAAATACCAAGGTTGCGAGTTGGAAAGTTGCTGTGGATCGCAAAATTGCAGAATACGCAGATCGAAACAATCAGCTCAAGTCTGTCCAAAGAAGGTGTGCTGAGTTGAAAGACCTCGTGGGGCTGAATCAGCGCTTGATCGAAGAAATGGAGCGACGGTCTGCAGGCCAACAGAGTGTGGTGGAAGCAGCATGGGACTTCGCAACAGCGTACAAGGCCCTGTCACCGTCTGCGAGAGCCCAAGTTTTCCGATCGCGCGACTTCCTCTCAGCCTCCAAGGGTATTGTGGAGGGCCTCAACTCACTGGGACTACCTCGCTCAGTGAACAAACTGAGCCAGACTGTTGGAATTACTCACCGCTCTTCTGATTGTAAACCGGGTGACAAGACAGCGTCGTCCAAGAAAGTGAACTTCTTGTCGGCAAGTGCGGCTCCGGGCACGACGAGCGCAAGCAGCTCGCTCTCAATGGCAGCCACGGAAAAGTCTCGAAAGAGACTGAACGACTCCAACATCGAGTTGCTGGAAGACGCTGTTGGTTCACTAAAGGGTGCAATGCACAAGCAGCGCAATCTACAAATTCAGTTGAAGGAGAAGGAGCGTTCGCTCAGCGCCACCACAAAAGAGCTGAACAAGCGAAACATGCAGTTCCTGTTATTCAGATCATTTCTGCAGTGGAAGTGTGCGAGTCTGAATCGCGCTCGTCTCAATGCTCGGCACCAGCCAGCACCTGGACGTGGACCCGCATGATATGATACGAACACGTAGGTATGCATCGAAGGCATGTACATGTACAGATACATGAGGAAGAGGCATACGGTACATAGGAAATTACATTCTTCAAAGATTAAAATCTTGATGTTGAAGCAAAAAGCTCAGAAATTCGAACTACATACAGTATTGTGAATGAATTCCGTCCAATTTTGCCAAATCCGATCGCAGGGTGAAAAGTCGTCATTGCACTCATTAATGTAGTAGCCCAATTTCACAAATTGAATACAGTACTAAATACAATACACACACGTATTGTGAACTCCGTCCAAATTTGCCGAATCGGGTCGGTTTCAAGACTCCCCCGTCGCTCTAATGCAATTCCTCAGTCGAAT
Source organism: Phytophthora uliginosa (assembly GCA_024679075.1). Taxonomy (NCBI): domain Eukaryota; phylum Oomycota; class Peronosporomycetes; order Peronosporales; family Peronosporaceae; genus Phytophthora; species Phytophthora uliginosa. The sequence goes on along the minus strand of JAIKVD010001508.1, from coordinate 3,218 downwards.
GCAAGGAAATTTCACGTAGAAGTCACAATACTACAGTACTGTACGTAGTACTACAGTAGTACAGTAGGAAGTGCACAACTACGCTTGGAGTTATTGAAGCGAAAAGCATATGTTTTCTACTTCAAGTACAGTACATGTACATCAAGCAAAAACATATCCATAAAAAGACGAAGTACCCATAAATAGTACATTGTGGACCTGTTGATGCTTGAAGCTCCAGACTACACTTCAGAAAAATGTTCAACAAGAATGCTTATCTTGCACTGCGAGCGACTACATGTACAAGTACGACCCCTGCAAACTGCATGTACTGCCTACGGATCCTTGCGATCTCTGCGGGTCTTTGGAATAAATCAAGCTTGCACCATCATCTCATGCAGACACTACCGGTCGCTACGTACAGTACATGTACATGTACACTTGTGATGAGCTCGAGCACCAGTTGATACATGTACTGTACCTAACTTAGGTCCTAAGAGGGATCGAATTGAACTTCAGTTTCCCTCAACTCCGGTACCACTTGCACTCGACAACCTCGTACATGTACGAGACTTCTGGGGACCATCGCGGCCAGTGTTATCGCTCGCAGCCGGAGATGTCACTCACTTCCCAATCTTCCTCCGACCGAACAACGCACTATGCTCAAGACGTGGCTTCCAGCACTCTGCTGTGCTGCCCTGGGGCTCGCTGCAGGAGCCAGCACTGGTGACGACTTCGATGCCCGAGCGGAGGCCATCGTGGCCAACTTCACGACGGAGCAAGTTCTCGGCCAACTCGCCCAGATCGCCATCCCGGCGCTTCTGAACGACGACGCCACACTCAACGAGACTCTAGCTCGCGACTTCGCCAAGCTCAAAATTGGATCGTACCTCACGATGGCTTTCCAGAACTCCCCCAACGAAATCACGGGTGCTTACGGCTGGACAGTTCCAGAATGGAGAGAAATCGTAACCCGCGTTCAGGAGATCGCGATGGAAGTAGGGATGGGCAAATGCGTGCATTATGGCATTAATGCATTGCATGGAATGCATTTATGGCATCGATGCAGTGCATTTGTTAAAAACAAAACAGCCAAGAATACATTTGTCTTAACCCAGCACTCGAACTTCTGCTCTTCGTTACCTTCAAATGAGAAATTGTTGCTGTCGTTGAACTCATAGGTGCTTTCACTACTGGCATCCTCGCTCTCGTCGTCAATACCCATCGCTCATTATTATTATAGGCCCGAATGCAGTGCATTTCTGTCAAAGTGATGCATTGATGCCATAAATGCAAAAATGCATGAAATGGCATTAATGCCATCGTTGCATTTGCCCATCCCTAGATGGAAGAGAACGACGGGATCCCCATAGTTTACGGCCTCGACTCCGTCCACGGTGCCAACTACGTGCTGAACGCAACAATGTTCGGCGCCCAGATCAATGGTGGGGCCTCGTTCAACCCCGACCTCGTGTATGAGCAAGGACGAATTAGTGGTCAGGATACGCGCGCGGCAGGCATTCCCTGGGTGTTTGGACCCATATTGGAGGTCTCTCAGAATCCGCTGTGGCCGCGGACCTTCGAGACGTTCGGCGAGGACCCCTACCTCGTCACGGTTATGGCCGACGCCATCACAAGAGGGCTGCAAAGCAACAACCAAACAGCGGCGTGCATGAAGCACTTTCTCGCGTACTCGAAGAACCCAACTGGTCACGACCAGGATGGCGTCACCATCTCCGACTACGACCTGCTCAACTACTTCCTGCCGCCGTTTAAGGCTGCAATGGCCGCTGGGGCCCTGTCGACGATGGAGAACTACATCTCTATCAACGGTGTTCCAACCATCGCCAACCACAAAATCCTTCAAGTCTTGCTGCGTGAAGACATCGGGTTCGACGGTCTTGCTGTGAGTGACTTCGGCGAGATTGGCTCGATGAATAGTTTCCACCGCGTTGCCCGTGACGCCAACGAGGCTGTTCGGTTCTCTTACACACGTACGGGGATTGATATGGCTATGGGCTATGACACTACGTACCTTAACGGAACCACGCTCCTCGTCGAAGAAAACCCTGAGTACCTTGACCGGATGAAGGAATCTGCCAAGCGTATTATCAAGATGAAGCTCAAGCTCGGACTTTTTGATAACCCCGTGCCTGGAGCGGACGATGTCGCAAAGGTTCGCAACGAAAACGATGTTGCCACCGCTTTGGAACTCGCCCGCGAATCGATAGTGCTGCTGCAGAACAACGACAGCACCCTACCTATCTCGAGCTCTTCGTCTGTGTTCCTCACTGGCTTCAACGCCCACGACATTGGAAACCAGTGTGGCGGGTTTTCGATCTCGTGGCCCGGATACTCGGGCAATGAGTACTTCCCGAATGGCATCTCGGTTAAGGAGGGTCTCGAGGCCATTGGTGGTGACAAGGTCACCTACTTCACCGGGCTGGACGTGACCGGAAACTACTCCGAGGCCAACATGACCACCGCAAAGCAGCTTGCCAGCCAGGCTGACTACACCGTCGCCGTCATTGGTGAAAACCCATACAAAGGTCATCATTGTCCTCTTCGAGGGTCGTCCACGCCTGCTAGGAGACCTACCGGAGAACGTGTACGCCGTTGTCAACGGACTGCTTGCCTGTGAACAGGGTGGCAAGGCTGTAGCTGAGATCATCTACGGTCAAGTGAACCCCAGCGGACGCATGCCGATCACCTACCCGAAGGACGCCGGCAACATTCTAATTCCATACAACCACCGTGTCTCGACCCAGTGCGCCGACTCCGACGACTGCAAGATGCAATGGGACTTCGGCACCGGCCTCAGCTACACCGAGTTCACCTACTCCGACCTCACGCTCAGCAAGACCAACGTCACCTCCAGCTCTGACACCATCGACGTGTCCGTGGTCGTGACCAACTCGGGCAGCATGGCCGGCAAGGAGACCGTGATGCTGTTCCTCATCCAGCCATACCGCTCCATCTCGGTGCCCGAGGTGAAGCAGCTGAAGAAGTTCTCCAAGATCAGTCTGGAGGCCGGTGCGTCGCAGACCGAGAGCTTCACGTTGACGGCGGACGACTAGAGCGCGTACCAGCCTCAGATCGGCGAGGGTTTCAAGCAGGTGGCGGAGGACACGGACTACGTGATCGCGATCAAGCCGGAGACGGACTGCGACGTGTACAACGAGACTGCTGCGGCGAACCCGTTGTGCGCGACGTTCACGCTGCAGACCGGTGACTACCCG
>JAIKVD010001507.1:0-10556 GCA_024679075.1 Phytophthora uliginosa | reverse complement strand
AGGAGGAAGATATCAACTATGTGAACAATGTATGCTTTCGTGACAACTGGAATGACGGAGATCAGCCACCAATTGCTTTCTCTCCAATCATTGTCACTTCAAATGTATTGCGCGCCGAATTTAATGCTCAATCCGCTCTCCAATATTGCCAATCGAACAACCAAGCGTTGCATCAGTTTCCTGCAAATTGTTATCGTAGAAGGTCAAAGCTTTCAGCAACGCAACAACGGAACTTGCAAATGTTTCGCGACGACAAAACTGCAAGCATGCCACTTTTGCTATTGATTGCCAACGGGATGCCCGTCCAATGCACCAAAAATGTATCCCAAGCCATGAAGCTATCAAATGGTTCTATTGGATTTGTCGCGGGCATCGATTGTGCCTCAGAAGACTCTGTACGGACCGAAACACGCAATGGTATTGAATACAAGATCCATACACTCCCACCTGATGTCGTATATATCAAGCTAAAAGATTATATGACATCACTGTTCCCTGGCCTCTCCGATGGTATCGTTCCTGTGATGCTACCCACCGAAAAAGGAGTTGGGATTAAAATGACAACTCGCTCATTCAGCATTACCGTCGCTCAGGTTCCACTGATTCCTGCATTTTCAATCACAAGCTACAAATGCCAGGGACTCACGGTTGAAAGAATGGTTCTCGGCCCATTACGTCATTTATCACGTCCTAACCCACAAAGGACTTCTTTTTATGTCGCTGTGACACGAGTTAAGACGATGAAGCAACTCTACTTAATGGAACCACTTGCGCTGGATTTCCTACAATACTTCACGCCACCACAAGAAGCACTAGCAGAAACCAATAGGCTACACAGCTTAGAATCACACTTTCCTATATGATAAAATCCAGAGCTTTTCCGTGCTTCAGCACGGCTTAGTTTACACAGCTTAGAATCACACTTTCCTATATGATAAAATCCAGAGCTTTTCCGTGCTTCAGCACGGCTTAGTCATCAGTAACTCATTCCACCAACCAGCACCAACGGAAGAACTTCGACTGAAACTCGCAGCTTTGATTCTCTCGAGAACCACCTAGGTTAAGATCCAGTATTCGCATGTAAGTATCGATCCAGTGTCCTGGCGGATAATTGATCGCCTACCAGGAATAGCGGGTGTGCTCGACACCCCACAGGAGAGCAACTATCGTCGTCGTAGCTCAATTTAGCGGTAGTATTCCTGGCCTCTTCGTCTTCGTCTCTCGCTTCCTTGTCTGCATTGCAGTCTTAGCCAGGCGGTGGAAGATGAGCAACTTGGCGCCGTCCGTGACGCCTCGCCCGGCGAAGCCACTCGGAGGAGCAGCACGTGGTGGCCGAACGTACCTGCTGAATGCTTCCCCCATGAAGCTGGTGGGTGCGGAGGCCAAAGCTCAAGCGATTGTTCGGCCGGCTGAAACTTCGTCGCCGATCCCACCGACAATGCGGAAGAAGCCGCTGATCTTGAGCGGTGACATCCGCAACCTCGGGAGCAATTTCCATCTTGCTACAGCTCGAGAGGCGCTGTCACTCACGCATCTAGGCGACGTGTTCGCGGCGCACGGAATTGTCATCACCCGCGCAGAGGCCCAGGCACTCCGGCACGAGTTCGAAGAGAACAACGACCGCGGGCTTCGTTACGTCGACTTCGTTGAGGAACTTGCACGCTCCTTGCGGGGTCCGTCGACGGGGACTCCAGACACGGGCCACCCGAATGAAAGCAACGGTCTGGTGGCCACCGCCGCAAGTCGCGCGCTGGTGAAGAAACCTCGACTCGCCGAGCACTTGGCCAGACTGAGCATGCGGCACACGCAACTGGTAGGAGAGATACGAGCGCTTCTAGGGGCCAGTTTGCGGGTGTCGTGGACTGCTGTCCGAGACGCGTGTCGAGCTGCTGAAACTGGCGCGGGGGGCACTGGAAAACTACCAAAGACAACGTTTGCGCGCGTGCTCACTGGGCTTCAGATTCCTCCGCTGTCGACTGCAGCTTTGGAGGAGCTGTCGCAAGACGGCACCAACATCGACTACCACGAGTTCCTCGCTCAATTCGGCAGCAGCTTCCAGCACGGGGACACCAACAATGTCAGCAACTCACTTGTATATGATCGTCCAGCGGGTAAACCGATCGCTGAGGTAGCCGTTGGCACCGGCGCCAACAACATCACAGCAACGAACAAGACGCTGCAGTCTCCCGGCGTGACGATCGCACTGGGAGGGCGTTCAACTACCAGGAAGAGCAGCACAAACGCTAGTAAGCTGTCAGCGACAGGAAGAGACCCCATTCTGCTAGAACAACTTCGCATCGTCGTGGGCGAGAAGCTCAAGGCCCGTGACAGCGAAATCCTTCGCGCGTTTGCGGCTGTCGACCCCACCGACTCGGGTAGCGTTCCTTCTCCGGTCTTCGCACAGGCCCTGCGAGACCTGCGTTTGGTAGAATCCGAGGAGGAGGTCGCTACGGTGCTTTACGCGGCTTCAGAGGCGTCTTCCGGCGGCAATGGCAATACCGTCGACTATCGCAAGTTCGTCGCTAGCTTCGCCGAGATGACGAATCCGCGCGGAGCCGCAGCGATGAAGCGCAGCTTGCAAGAAAACAGCTCGCTCGTGTTCGCCGGGAACAAAGAGGTCAAAGGAGCGTACAAGAATCGCGTGGCCTTATCGTCTCCAGGAAATGAGCTCAAAGAAGCCTTCTCCCGCCTGCCAGACGCAAGCTGGAGAGCGATCCACGTGGAGCTCGAGCTTAGTGACCCGCGCAAGGGCGGACTTGTGCCTGCCGCGGAGCTGCTCCGTGTTCTGAGCAAACACCTTGGCCCCTTGCCATCCCGTCACTTTGGGTCTCTCTTTCGCGCTTGTGGATCTCATACGCACCAGCTCATGGACTACCGGTCTCTCGTCAAGAGCTACAGACCGCGAGTAGCGGACACGGAGAGCTTCTTTGCTCCTACACTACAGGGTGAAGGTGCGAAAGGAGCTATCGCTGTAGGTCGACAGCATAGCCAGCAAGCCACAGCACCCACCGAGTCGCTAGTGTTAGTGTGGAGTGTGCGGGTGGCAAGAGCTCGTCTCGGCGCGATCGAGTGGCGAGCGTTGCAAGACCGACTCGCTGCGTGTGACCCGCGTCGACAAGGCCGCGTATCAACACCAGCCTTCGCTCTCGCGGTGCGTGAGGCCTTGTCTCTGACGGAAGCCCAAACTGCGTTCCTCTGCTACTTCTACGAAGACCGCAGTGTCGCCTGCGATGCGCCTTTGATCCGGTACGTGTCGTTCCTGAACGACTACGAAGACCCTGGACTGGAAGCCAATGACCCCAGCGACCCGGAGGACGGCAACACTCGAGTGAGTGGCAAATCCGCTGCCATGGTGTCGGGAGGGCCTTCTCTGGGAGACACTGAAGTAGACGTAGGCACTGAGCTCGAGCTGCTACGCCAATTCTTCCGAGCGCATGTCGGTGAACTGGAAGCGATGCTGGTCGCACACGACTCGGACCGACGAGGGTTTGTGGGTCTGCCTGTATTCATGCGAATATGCGCCAAGTTGAGTGCTGAAGCAGGTAGCAAGTGGCGTGAAACTCGAGGTACAGCCAAGTTTTTCGCTCGGTACATCGCGCGAGGCGGTCAGTTCTACTACCGCGGCTTCCTGCTCGACATGGATGGCAAGGCCGGACTCCAAGCACAAGCTCTGGTGCTTCAAGAAGACGATGAAGAGGACCGAGGCGACGGGGAAGACCGAGACAACTTCAATACGAACTCGATCTCCAGTGGTCAGCCTCTAGATGTACACCAAGTGCGCGCGGCTATACGTCACCTCATGACGGTCTCGCGCTCACAGCAAAGCGCTGTCTACCGACTTCTAGCCAACATGGATCCAAGTGGCTCGGGGCTGCTAACGTACCCGGAGATACGACGCGCGCTCGAGCGACTGGGAATCAACTTACGAGACGACGCCACGGCGCACGAGTTGTTGAGTTTCTATGAGGAGGAGGACGCGCGAGGTGAGCGAACGACAGGCCAAGTCAAGTATCTGCAGTTGCTGCATGCACTCGGCGGACGAGACCCAGACAAAGTCGGCAAGGATTCCTCCATGAGCGATCTGTCAAGTCACTGCTCGTACTACAGCGCTGTGGGCATCAGTCCTCGAGCTGTGCGTCGCTCTCAGGCTGGAATTGTAGCTGCGCGACAACTCACAAGTCGCGCAGGTCATGTTCTGGCAGCTCAGGCAGTGAATCACGCCGTCGAAAACCCGCGCGCCGCTCTCAATGCTGGCGTGGGGGCCACAGGCGGTGCTGCTGCTGTTGAGCAGAAGCTCCAGAAGTCGCTTCAAGCTCAGGGGAAAACCGCGTGGAAGCAGCTCACGCGCAAACTTCAGGCTCTAGACACCGAGCATCGAGGCAGCGTGACCCCTTCATCTCTGCGAAAAGTGCTCGGTGAACTGGGCATCGAGCTCGATCAAGAAGAGATCGTCCGTCTGCAGCTCAAATACGACGCGGAGCAAAACGGGCGCCTCAACTACCACGCCATGTTGCGTCAGCTCACGAGTGCCCTGAGTGATCTCGGATTAAATAATGGCAATGGCACTGGCACTGGTGACCACCTACCGAGTCTGACACTGACTTCGCCTATCAAGAACAACAAAACAAGCGGCAGTGGGGACGTTCCGGAAGATCTGCGAGCTGGCGTCCAGGCCAAGTGGAAGGAAGTGTACGCGTCGTTGAAGACACTCGACAAGACCAACTCGGGCCGCGTAAGTGCTGCTCACTTCCGGCAGCTACTGGATTGGTACGCTCTACCCCTGACCGATCCAAGCTTCCTAGCTGTACTTCGTGCGTTCGACGGGGACGACGGACTCGTAGACTACAACCGCTTCATGCGCGCCTGCTTCCGAGGGTGACCGATAACTTACAACTCCATAGATTTCGCTTCGTAAATATGTTAGCACGGTTGTCTGCGCCTGGGGCTTTGCGCTGCTGCCGGCACGATCGCGTTGTTGCTATTGACAGCTCGGCGATTACCAGTACATAAGACGCTCCCATTCATGAAGCGATGTTCTTGCCGCTCAGCGCGCCGTTGCTCGCGAAAGTGCGCCGTTACAATCTCGACGTCAGACTGCTGATGCACCTTAATCTTCGGCGACTGGGGTCTTCTCTCCTGGTCCTGTTGCTGCTGCTGCATTTGCAGTAGCTTTCTAGCGTCATTGGTTTGGCGCAGAATCGTCTCTGCTTGATGCAGTGTGTCCTTCTCCTGCCGCTTGATGGACCTTCGCATGATGGCGGCATCTCGCCTCTCCTCGTCGACTTCCTCTTCTGGTCGCTCGCTGGCGTGTTTACTGTCTTTTGCTCCACTCGCGTCTTCATCTTCTGCATCAAGGTCGAATGGACCGCGCTGTACTTGGCCTTCGGGGGCAAACTGCTCCAGTCGAGCGACCTGGGGCACTGAGTAGCCAAGAGGAGGCAGTTTGAACCATTCGCGCTGCAAACCGCGACGACCCACTTCTCGAGCGAGCTGCACCAGAGTCTGCAATGCAGGAGCTACCGTTTTCAGAGCGACTTCGGCTGGCTGGTTGCCTCCCATGACTGTACGCGCGATAGCTAACACCGGACGTGGCGGAGTCAGAGCCAACCCGCCTCGATCTTCTAGACACTGAAGCAGCTCCACGATATGGAGGACTCCTTGCTGAACATACACAAAAGCCTTAAGCTGCGCATTCACACGTTCTCGAGCTTGGTTCTTTTCGAGTTGTTGGGTATGGAGAGCACCTTCGAGTCGGTCACGTAGTCGCTGACGACGTTCTGCTACGTCGGTGGGGCCTGATACGCGAAGTCGAGACACCATGGCACTGTGCGTTTGCTGCTCAGTAGCTAGTCGAGCTCCTTCAGTGCGCAGCTCGTTCTCAATCTCCCGTAGCCGCGCAGTGCTCTCCCGATACGATTGGAATCTCTCCAGCACCACGTTCAGATCCACTTCTCCTGTTTCGCGTAGCACACGAGCGTATTGTCCTTCGTAGACAGCAAAGAGCGTCTCGCGTTTGTTCTCGTCAGCGTCTGCCACCAAGATGTTGTAGCTATCTCGACGCTGAAGTCGACCGGAAGGAGCTCGCTGTCTCGAAATTGCTGCTGTGGCGCTTGTGAGCGATCGGGTGGAGACTTTCGACGCTGCGGTGGAGCGAGAGTCGACAAAGCGAATTAACTCATCGCGACGTCGATCTGCGTCATGTCGGCGCTGCGTTATCACCAGTCGGGAGGCCAGTTCATCGCGGTAAGACTCCAGAACGGGGAACGCGTTGCGCTTGAAAGCAGCTTGCTTGCCGTGTACTTCACGCAGTTGCTGCCGTATCTGACGGTTCTTGTCGGACTCGAGCTTGACGCGACTCCGACACAATGATCGCTCTCTGTGCGCTGCTCGTCGGCGCTCGGCCAGTAGATCAGCGTTTGCCTCCAGGTATCTGACCTGCTGCAGTAGTCGCTCGTGCATGTATCTCAGTCTCTTCTTGTACGCGTCTTGGTGAGCAATTTCCTCTTTCAAAGTAGACGCGACATCGCTAGGAGATAGCTGCATCTTCGGAGGTTTTGCAGCGCCTTCATCAAGTGGAGCTAGTCCAGTTGTCGTTTTCGTCGGCGGTGCTGAAGGTGGTATATCGAAAGCCTGGAGATGTCGGTGTGCCAGCTCCAGTTCCTCTTGTCGGCGAGCGATGGTGGCTTGCAATTCATGCAGTTGGCGCTGAGCATCCATCGTCACGTGGCGTTGATCGACGATCTCTTCTCGGACTACACGCTGCACAATAGCGTTGTGGCGAGAGGCGATTGGTGTTCCAGGTTGTCTCCAGAGCTGCAGAGCTGCTGAACATGGTCTCGGTCTTGGGCTTGTTGTTCCTGAAGCTGACGGTGATTTGGGGAATCGACTTGACTGAGGACGCCGCTGCTGGATCGAGTGCTCGCGTGGGATCGGCATTCGAACTCGGTGCGAAGTCTCTGCTGATGCTGCTGCTGAGATGAGTTTGCGGTTGGCCGATGGGAATGCTCCAGCGGATTTTGGTCGCCTGGGTGGAGCGATGATGGCTCCCAATGACGGCATCGGCGGGTCATCGCCTTGCCTCGTCATGTATTGGAGCCCAACAGCAAGTCTGCTGTCAAGAAAGACCCCCAGACGGGAGTCGAGCAGGGAAGTTTGTCGATCAGATCGAGTACGGGGACGAAACCACCATTCTATTATAGCAGCGCCTTCATTTCGATGTGAGGGTCGACAATCCAAGGAACGCCAGGGGTCCCGCCTGGATTGCTGGCGGCCAGCAAACGCGCAATGTCACATGCAATCTTGTCCCTGCTGATCCGATGCGCCGACATTGCCTGACGCGAGGCTGCAATGAGCCTGGACTCCGTCCAAGGAAAACACTGTCCACGTATAGCCGACCCATTCCTCTGAACTAGGTGCGTGGAATTGATGTCTACAGTCTGCCTCCACTCATTCTTCAATTCGCCACCCCCATATCAACCGCGAGCTGTTCCCACCGAAGCTCTCGAGTCCCCATGCTCGCGCTCACTTTCGAGTTATGGCGTACTCTTCGACTCGCCCACCGACAGCGATGGCCGAGGCTACGGTCTGCTGGATTGCCCCAACGAGTCCACAATATTCGTGGCTCGCCGAGGACTGGAGTGCGGCTGGTGAAACAGTGGATCACAGCGAATAGTGTCCATGCAGTTTGTGTTGCGAGCGTCCTGCAATGCTCGACCTGATTGAAGCTCGTCGGCTCGTCTATGTGTCCAAAGTTCAGTACATGTACCACACCAAATTGAGGTGGCCGCACACACCGCGTCCCGACGTGTCCCCTCATGGCGTCCGTCGTGCAGTCTTCAAGATCTCGTCGCCATGGGCGCAGGCAGCAGCTCCGAGCTGCCGATGAGCCAGATCGACTTCGAGTCCTACACGGGCAGGCGCTACACCGTGGAGGTGCCCAACACGCGCGATGCCACGCACGGCTCCGCCTACGAGGTGCCGGACAAGGAGCCGATCGACGAGGACGAGATGACGCTGTACCACAACTTCCTGCGAGGCTGCGACATCGAGAACGGCTCTAGGCCGCTCTATGGGCGGCGGACGGTGGACCCCGGTACGGGCAAGGCGGGCGCGTTCGAGTGGCTCACGTACAACGAGGTGAAGACGCGGGTGGAGCGCGTGGCCAGCGGACTGAAGACGGTCGGAGCACTCGAGCGACAAGACGTGGTCGGCGTCTTCTCCAAGAACCAGCTGGAGTGGTGTATGGTGGCCCACGCGTGCGACCGCATGAGCTACGTGCTCGTGCCGCTCTACGACACTCTGGGCCCCGACGCGGTGCCGTTCATCGTCAACCACACGGAGCTGCGCGTGCTCTTCTGCGGCAAGAAGCAGTTCGACGTGGTCATGGACTGCGTCAAGGACTGCCCGACGTTGAAGATCATCGTGCAGTTCGAGCCTGTGACGGAGCAGCAGATCCAACAGGCTGCGGCCAGGAATCTGGAGCTACGCAGTCTCGACGAGCTCGAGCTGCTCGGTGAAGCGGATCCGAAACGAGCGGACCCGCCCAAGCCGTCGGACGTGTCGACGCTGTGCTACACGTCGGGAACGACCGGCGACCCCAAGGGTGTGATCCTGTTGCAGCGGAACTACGCGTACGTCGTGCGGCAGATGTGCAAGCGGATCCACATCCTCCCGTCGGACGTGCACTGCTCCTACCTGCCGCTGGCCCACGTCTTCGAGCGCGCTGTTCTGGGCGTTCTTCAGGCTCACGGAGCTTCTGCGGGGTTTTACCAAGGCGATCTGCTCACGCTGATGGACGATCTAGTGGAGCTCCAGCCGACGGTCTTCGTGTCGGTGCCTCGACTTTTCAACCGCGTGTACGACAAGATCACGCAGGGTGTTGCCGCTGCTGGCGTACTGAAGAAGATTCTATTCGATCGTGCGCTCGCCGCTAAACTTGCTGGCCTGCCTGATGGACTCAAGACCCACGCGATGTGGGACGCTCTAGTGTTCTCCAAGGTCCGCCTCGCGCTTGGCGGCCGTGTGCGTCTCATCTTCTCGGGCTCGGCCCCACTGAGCGCAGAAGTGAAGGAGTTCATGAAGGTCGTTTTCTGCTGCGATGTTGCGGAGGGCTATGGGCTCAGTGAGACCGCTGCTGCAGTGACAGTGGGCTCGGTCGACATGCCAACGGGGCCTCACGTTGGCTGTCCCCTAATGTACGGCCAAGTGCAGCTCGAAGACGTGCCTGAAATGGGCTACACAAGTCGTGACAAGCCTCGGCCCCGAGGAGAAATCCTCGTGAGAGGACCCGTGATCTTTGCAGGCTACTACAAGGAGCCGGAAAAGACCCGCGAGGCCATCGACGAGCACGGATGGTTCCACACAGGAGACATCGGCTGCTGGAATGCCGACGGTACGCTCAGCATCATCGACCGCAAGAAGAACATCTTCAAGCTGGCGCAGGGCGAGTACGTCGCCGCCGAGAAGATCGAGAACATCTACGCCAAGAGCAAGTTCGTGGCCCAGATATTCGCCTATGGTGACTCGCTGCAGAGCTGTCTGGTGGGAATCGTGGTGCCCGACCCGGAGACAGCCGAGGCTTGGGCCCACGAAAAGGGGTTGTCTGGGGCTGACGCTTCGACCGCGAAAGTGGTGGGCCACCCCGAGTTCCAGAAGGCTGTGCTGGCGGACATGGCTCGAGTGGCCAAGGAGGCCCAACTGCGCGGCTTTGAGCTCGTCAAGGGTGTCCACTTCCACCCGGAGCCGTTCTCGCTGGAGCAGGGCCTCATCACCCCCACGTTTAAGCTCAAGCGCCCGCAGCTCAAGGCTCACTTCCAGGAGCAAATCGCCAAGTTGTACGAAGGACTCAAGTGAGCAGGCGATGGATGCCGAGTGTAGCGGATAGCGCCAGGTTTAAGGGCTGAACTTGCATCGTCGGACGCTGCAGTGCAGTCAGTGGCTTGCAATGACGTTTGACCGAGCGCAATGCGGCTGCTGTGCCATGAATGATGGCGGGGCCTTCTTCAGCCAAGTGTTGACGCCAGCGGAGTAATCGCGGGTGTGGCTGCAGAATGGAAGCTACTGTTGCATGAATGAAATTAGGCAAGCGTGCATCAAGGAGATGCTCTTCAAGTTGAAGTGCACCGGTACCGTGTACCATATCGACTAACGCGCGACGCGTAAACTTTTGCCAAGATTTCGCCGCGCGTCGACACGCCTCTGTCAGCGATGCACCTGTATCTGCGAAGCAGACCTTGCAGTGCGTGTCTCGAGTGGATTTGTCTGCCACGACCAGAATCGCGCTCGCTTGTCTGCATCCGCCCCACGCAGCGGCCCATTCGTCAATTCACCTCGAGGAGCATTGGACTTGACGTCTGCAGCACATCCAACTCTACTGTACACAACACACAAACGCAAGCATGGGCTCCGCGCAAAGCACCGGGTCGCTGGCCGACGTGGACTTCGAGTCCTACGGGCAAGCGCTACACCGTCGAGGTGCCCAACACGCGCGACGCCACGCACGGCCCCGCGTACGAAGTCCCGGACCAAGAGCCCGTGGACGAGGCCGAGATGACGCT
>JAIKVD010001506.1:0-10557 GCA_024679075.1 Phytophthora uliginosa | reverse complement strand
TCACTGAGACTCGGGATGACTTGCTGAGCCCGTGTGCTCAACACTACGACATCCGAGCTTCATCACGTCTAATCCAGACGTTCCCCGCTGAGACTCCCCCAAAATTGGCTATGCTGACTACAACTGGCTCGGAGTACGTGCCCTGAAGCCAGCTGGAACGTGGAGTCTCAGCTCAGAGCCGAGGGCTACTTCCTGAGCCCACGCGAGTAGTCTTTGACTATGTCGTGCTGGTATTTGGAGCTGAGTATGAAGTGGCTAGGCCGTGCTGAATATGGCCCCGCTGAATCACGCTGAGCGCAATGGAGTTTGAGCGAAGACACCCTGAGCCTGATGAATGTTGGAAGTCTGTGAGTCACGTATGGCTGAGCTTGCCCTGCTTTGATAGCTATTTGCTGAGCTCAAGGGTGGCGATGTCGATAGTATCTGCGCTCAGCCCGAAGTGTCCAAGTCGGCTATGGCTGAACTCTAGCGACATCAGCGGTGGTTTGCTGAGCTCAGAAGTCATATCGCCATATCACGTTTTTCACCGACTAAAGCGTGCGTACTCCACCAGCCATAGCGCTCACCATAGGTCAGAGCGAATTCGAGATGATTCTCAAACTCTAGCTCTGAACCCAGGTCGTCGACTTCGGCAAAACCAGAATAAACGCAAGCTTCGTTAGATGAATTCATATATTTGGGGTTATCGTTGTGCCAACGTGGAAGGGCTGGGCCCACATATGCAAATGCACACAACGCTTGGAACTTCGGCTCGTCACGCACTGGTTCCCTAACCAGCGAACCTAGTGGTTTAACGACGTCTCAGGGTCCGAGCCATCCAGCAAGTGCCGAATGGTCTCAGGGTCAATACCCTCGAGGGACCCCCCAGCGCGGATGGTTTCCCGCACCGTCTTGAGTGCCGACCACATGTCGCACAAACCCCGGCGATGGTATTCACCACACTTCGAACACGGTTGACATCTGTAATATTGGGTAGGATGACCTTCATCATGACAGCATCCACAGATGAGCTTGCTCCTGCAGTTCTCGGCGTTGTGGCGTTTGCTTCCACATTCGCTACATTTCAATTCTTCATGCTGGAGTGCTCCTTTCCCATACGGCTGAGTGTCTGCCTTCGGTTTCCATGCCAATCGCTCAGCTACTCGAAAAATGTCTTACTCAGTCACGGTAGTTGAGTAATTGGGCTCAGCTGCAGGCGAGTTCGTCACAGCTGAGCTTGGTTGAGAATCCAAAGCGTCAGCCCTCATAGCTTGATGGCTCAGTTCAGCACCATGATCTTCCTCATACCTAGGAGAATTTTCATCCGAGAAGTGGGTATGACGCCCGACCTCGGCATCCGTTCCAGCACCTTCGACCATGAATGCCCGACCCTCAGCTCGCCGTTGTTGAGGTTTGAATCTGCCGAACTGCAGGTTCTGAGCGGGACGTTTCTTCTGTTGATAGTCTCTGTTTTCATGACGTTCATCCTGTCTCAGGGCTTCGATGCGCTTCAGAGTTTCTTCCAGCTCGCTCAATGTGTCGAACCGTTGACCTTGGAGGGTAGTTTTCAGCCGAGGATCACTCAGCGCCTTGATGAAACGGCGGATGTGAGCTTCGCGCTCCGTAGTCGGCCTCTCAAAAGCAATGTCAGCCTTCTTGGCGGCTCGGTTGAGCCGGTACAAAAACATCCGAGGTGTCTCCGAGTATTATAACCGCAAGGCGAAACAGAAGCGGACGTTCGGACCAGGCGACAGGGTATGGTTGTACAGGCCCCCGCGTGGGCCAAAGGCGACGAAACTGATGCATCAGTGGTTGGGACCGGTACGAGTGGTCGAGGCGGCGGGCTACGACAACTATCTGGTCGAGCGCGAGGACGTGGGTAGTGGACCCGAGCAATTTTTAGTTCACGTCTCCTTCCTGGTTAGCTACCCCTATCCAGCGACGCTACTGAAGGCGGCGGTGGAAGATATCGAGGCGCAGCTCGAGTATGAAAGCGCGCTCCAACTCGAAGCGGATGAAGCGGTGTCAGGAACGGTTGTGGGAGCAGCGACGGCTCCTGTCCACGCATCAGCAGCGGCACGACTACAAAGGGAGCAAGATGAGCAGTGGCGGGTACGGACGGAAGTGAGCGATCGAACGGGAGCATGGTGGAGTTACGACGGCGTCGACGCCGGAATGCTGCTGGGCAATACGTCCTCGAATTCGAGATACGGCCAGCACGACCTCGGAGTCGGCGAGGAGCAGAGCGAAACGCGGAGAGTAACGGTGGGCACGGCAAGGCGAGTGTCGTCGAGGACGCGGACCGACGATGGACCTCCATCCAGGAGTACGATCGGCTCTGGTACAGCGGCAGAGTCGTGGAAGGCAGAAGTCGTGTAACGATGGGCTGGCGAGGAGTGACCCATGTACGGCAGATGGAGGTGGTGGACGGCGCTGGCAAGCAGCCGGACAAGCTGGACGGCGACCTGGTGACGATGAGCGGCACCGATGCGGTCCAGACAATCGTGACGGCCAAGGAGAGCGAGACGAGAGTGGCTGGGCGGACGAAGAGTGGCACTGTGAGGGGATCACAGGCCGCTGCACCCAAGATCCGTGTCGACTCGACATTGAAGATTGGGTGGTGGGCGGTGGAGCAGCGTGAGGTGGGCGTGGGGCTCTATCACTTGAAGATTTACCGCCTTGGACGCAGCAGCGAACGAGGGCGGCTTGGGAGCGAAGGCTCTTTCGGAGACGGACGGATCGGGGGCACAGGCTCTCTCGGAGGACGGACGAGGCTTTGACGAAAGCGTGGCAGTGGTCGGCGTCATAGTCGGCACCTGTGGCGTGGATACGGAGAGGGATCGGCAAAGGGCAGTGGGTCGCGTAAGGCGAGTCTTGCCTGAGTCGTGGTTGAGTAGTGGTAACGAGAGGGTTTTCATTAACCTAACTCCTAAATAAAGTACTGTCGGACGCGCTACGCGGACGACTGGGCAGAGTAACTACCACGGTAGTGTTGCTGTCGGCCAACAGGGGTGGACTCGACGTCTCGCACGAAGGACCAGGGCCCAGTGCAGTTTTACGACCCCCTCAACAGCCGGGCGCGACAATTGGCCTGTTACATATGCCCTCAGAATACCCAACTGATATGGGGCATTCGGAGCCATTTGCTTAAAAATCGACGGCAATCCGCGATATATTATGAACAGGGATGGGGAACACCAAATCGGAGTGGCATCCTATTTATATATATCAAAACAAGGGTTCATCCGCTTAATAAGCATGTTGGATCTCGGCTATTCGATGTTGGTGGGTCGGTCCATCCAAGTGTTAGCTCAACGTTCGACGCTGGCTTGGTTGTTCCGCGCTGCGGGGTTGCAAGGGCGGTTGGGGCAATGGGCTGCCCTGCTGTCCCCATGGACATTAGAGATCACGAAGTGCACCAAGGGCGAGGACGAGATCATGGGATCGCTCGCTGCTTCGATCACGCCGCGATCCGTCGTTGACCAAGCGTTGGTAGCCATCGCACCCGGAAGGAACCACGCCGAGCTATCGAGACCCCTGTACCTATAGTGGGATCCGACGAAGCGCTACTGGTAGCCAGTTTCGACGGATCTGCCCGGGTTAAAAGGGGCGGAGGAGCATTCAGCGCGATCGTGTGGAGGTTGCCGGAGTGGACAGTAGTCAAGGCAGCGTCGGGGTGGAAGGGAGACATGACGGTCAACGAGGCGGAATACAGCGGTCTGTTGCTCTGCTTCGACTTGCTGGAGGACCAGGATCGAGGGTGCCTGGTGATCTGCGGTGACTCCAATTTGGTGATCAGACAGATGTAGGGCGAGATCGACTGTAAGGCACCTGCGCTGTCGCTGTTACAACAGAAGGCTTTACGTCGACTGAAGACCTGGCCGGATCACGACTTGCTTCATGTTAAGCGGACGTGGAATGCGAGCGCGGATAGTTTAGCAAGTGCGCTATTACAGCGAGAAGGAGGTGTTGCCGTGACAGAAGATCAAGAGCGGGAGAATCTGGTGACGCTGAATCGTCTGCCGGAGATCCTGACCGCAGCGACGAATGAAACTACGCTTCGCATCTCAGCCATGGCCACCCGATCTCGTCGGAATGTGTCCAATACCAATGTGCTGCAGGAGGAAGCGGTCCGTCAACTGAGGGTGGATCGGATCCGGCAAGGACAAAACGAGGAGAAGTGGATCGTGAACCTTAAGAAGTATCTTCAAGGAGACGGAAAGGATCTGGAGAAAGACGAGGCCCGTGCATGTAGTAATATCGCGGCTGACTTTGAAATGGATGGACAGGATCTGCTGTATTACTGCCCGCCCTCGCGAAAAGCGGAAGAGGAGAGGGACGAGCTCCTACGTCTCGTCATTCCTGAAGCTCTGCACGAGGATCTGCTCTACCATTACCACGTGAGCCTCGAAGGTGGTCACCAAGGGATCAGCCGCACATACCAGCGGATCCGGGATCACTTCTATTGGCGAGGACTGTTTCGGAGCGTGCAGCGTTTCGTGGGCGAATGTGTGGATTTCGAGACGGGAAAGGGAAGATCGACTATACGTGGAGAGTCGCCAGGCAACGTGCAGGCCACGTATCCGTTCCAAATTCTGGCTATGGACCACATTCCCTCGCTACCCAAGTCGTAAAGGGGACACACAGAGCTCTTGATCTGGGTGGACTTGTTCACCGGATACGTCATCGCTAAGGCGAGCGCGTCACAAACAGCTCAGACGATCGCATAATCTTATGAGGAGTGTGTTTTCCGACGTTTCGGTGCTAGCGAGGTAATCCGTCATGACCGAGAACCCGGCTTCATGTCGGACTTCTTCAAGGCTTTCAATAGGATCCTGGGCCAGCGGCAGCGGGCCACAATGACTTATCGGCCGCAAGCCAATGGTACGGCCGAACGTATGGTGCAAACGGTGACAACAGCGCTCAAGATGTATATAGAAGACGAGGACCAGCGTGACTGGGATGAATATGCGGAACGTCTGACATTCGCCGTCAACACCGCACACGATCGGATCCAAAGCGACACGCCGTTTTTCCTGGTTCATGGGTGGGATCCTCGAACGACGCTCGAAGCAACGCTTCCCTTAGGCAGCACCCGACGGCGCGACCGGGATCCACGCAGGTGACGATACCGGATCCAGCGGTACTGTCGACAAGCGAGAGCTGATGTGAACGAGAAGCTGAAGAAGGCGATCGCGGATCGGGCCGAGCAGCACAACGACGACGTGGATCCGCACTCGATCGAGGCTGGATCCCGCGTGTGGCTATACCTGGACAGAGTCCAGGAGGGTTATGCACGGAAGCTAGCACACATGTGGCACGGACCGTTCCGCATGATGGAGATGGTGAGTGCCTTCGCTGCTCGCCTGGAGACTGCTGGAACGGATTACCACCTTTTCCCGGTGGTCCACGTGTCCGAACGGAAGCCTGTGAAGACTTTTCCGGATCGCCCGACGGTGATCCTGGCAGTGGACGACGCGGATTGTCTCGACTTTGACGAGGCTCTCCTTTCTGAAGACAGCTGGGATCGTGTGCTAGAGGAAGGCGAATACGAGGTGGAAAAGATCAGTGATGTGAGGACGGGCCGCCGAACGCGCTATGGGCGAACACTGCGTGAGTTCAAGGTGCATTTGTGACGAGGTTCCCCCAGATCTTTCGAGAGAACCCATCAAGCACCTGCCAGTGACCACTCTCAGCCAGCAGGCAGTTGTGATTGGCTGAGCTGTATGCTAAGGTGCATGGAGCAATTTTCAATCACCGGACTCAGATCCTGATGGATACAGGAGCCACGACGAGTATAATGAGTTTAGACCTTGCACGCAGGTTGAAGCTCAAGCTCAGACGTGGTCACCGACTTCGAGTCATGGGTTTTGGAGATGTTCCGACGTACGCTACCGCTCAGGCCAAAATCAAGTTGACCCTCGGCGTACGAGTGGTTTACGTGATGGATGTCTGGGTAGGCAACATTGGAGCAGGTCTGGATTGTCTTTTGGGAATGGATTTTATGGTCGCTGCCGGCGTTCGGATCTGTGCTCGCGAAGGTGTAGTTCGGCTCCCAGATGAAGAATCTCTGTTTTTGGTCGGAGGTCCTGAGATCAGCCATGTTGGGCTGGAGGTCAGCGTGTCTTTAGCTGAAACGATCCGGCTTCAGCCTGGACGATCTGTAACCCTCCCAGTCAAATATTACCAAGCTAAGCCAGACAAAGTTGAGGAATGGGCTGGGCGAGGTGATCAGTTGGTGACGCAGTTCATCTATGGGACCGGGAGGAAACCCAAAGCGTTAAAGTGGTGAACGTCTCAGACCGAGTGGCTCGTATTAGTCAGCACACTGTAGTATCGTGTCTGGTTGAGAAAGGATATTTGCCTCAAGGGGAACGTTTCGCTTGACCTCAGTCTCAGAAGTATCATGAGTGGACTGCGTTAGCCTATGAAGCTGAGCCATCAGCAAGTTACCTGAGGCTGGAAGAGTTGATTGCGCGACAAGCTGAACTCAGGAGTCCGCCCGCTGTTGAGAAGCCGACATATCCATGGCCCAAAAAACTGTTATTGGCTAAACGTCTGCCGAGGAAGGATGGCGCTGAACCTGGTGAGGCTGAGCCCCGTGCCACGGCATACCTGGTGAATACACTCCCTCAGGGACGATCTGAAAGAGCGACAGGACGAGTTGGCCAGGATGACGTAACTCGAAACTGGCAGTCCGCCTCTCTGACAGACTTGGCTCCAGGAGACGTCGCCCAGAGCTGAGGAAGATGCTGAGATTGCGAGTAACGAGACTGAAAACGACCCAGCCAGTGATGAATCTGAACCGGAAGTGGTATCACGGGTGATGATCGGAGGAGGCACTACCACTCATGGAGCTCAGAAAGAATTGGCGAAAGTATTCAAAGCTCAGCCGGTTGATTTCGTAGCTGAACCTGTGTCTCGGTTGAGAGAATCCCTCGCGCGATGTATGCGACTAGAGATTGACTTTTCTGACGAAGCTGGAGCAACTGTGTATTTCCACGAAGGCACAGAACTGCTGAACGATCTCAGAAACCAGTCAGCTGCGCTCCCCGAGTTGAAGGATCTCAGCCCGAAAGCTGATTTGACTACGGCTGATATTGGCGAGCCTGGAGTGACGACTGAGGAGATGGAAGCCCAATGACGCCGAGGGCGAAACATATCTCAGCTTTCATCTGTCCGCTAGGACACTTCCAGTGGACGAGAATGTCATTTGAATTGAAGAACGCTCCGCTGATCTACCAGCAGATGTTGCACAACTGCTTATGGGGATTCGTGCGCCTCCCAGCATCTGAAGAAGCTCAGGTCGATGCGGATGTACTGCAGTTTCTGGGTATCCAAGCTGAAGGTCCAGCTGAAGAGGAGTTGTCCACGTTAGCTGAGAGTATGACTGTCTTTCAGAGAAATATCCCAGCCCCACCTCAGTTGAACCCAGTCCTAGGACGAAGCTCATACATCGATGATATCGCGTATGGAGCTGAAACGTGGGAACAATTGTGTGTTGATCTGGACCGGCTCCTATATCGGTTGAGATACTGGGGAATCTCAGTGAGTCTGCCTAAGAGCGAATTCGGCAAGAAGACGATCTCGTATCTATCCCACGAAATTGGAGCTGAAGGAATCCGAGCCAAGCCGAAAATAGCCAAGGGTGTTAACAATCTCCCGTTCCCGTCGACACTGAAGGGCGTGCAGTCATTTTTGGGAAGTCTGAATTATTACAACAAGTTCATCGAAGACCTCCCACTCACAGCGACGCGAGCACGTATTCGAGCTCATCTTGATCGAAGCTTGGGTCCGGAGCGAGGGGGTTCTCGACTCGTTCTTGGTCGCTGAGCAATTGCTGGGTCAGCTGGACTGGAGCCAAGTTCAGGAACGCGTTGTCTGAACGGCGAGAAGCCCATTGCGTACGAGCACACTCAAGCTCGTCGACAGTAGCCAGTTGAGTAGGCAATGGGATGCCGAGCGAGGGGTCGCGAGTAATCCAGTAACACGGATCTCGACGAACGACCCAGAGTCCTGGCTCGTACCAAATTTTCTCGTCGTAGCCGTCGACTTTCTCGAGCTCGGTCATCATCTCTTTGCGCTTGGCGTCGAAGTCCGAGCCCCGGTCTTTGTGATCCCGATACAGATCAGCTAGCCCGGGAATGCTCCGCAGCTCAGCTGTGGCCTGGTAATCGAGCAAGGGGTCCATGGTAACCCAATGCAGTCGTTCCCAATACTCGCGTCTCCAGCGGCTCATGAAGTTGAGGATGATGGTGAGAGACTGGATCATATCGGTATGCATGTCACCATACTGGAAGAAGACGAGCGTACGAACTCGATCTTGCCACATCTTGTCCCATGGAGCCGTCATCAGGAGACGCCAGTATTCAGGTGCCCGCCAACGAAGATGCAGGTGCTTCATCATGGCCTTCACCGGCATGTAGCGAGGAAAGCCGATCGTCTGGTGGGGTAACTCTTGGACCCGGATGCCATAATGAAACCAGCTGCCGCGGCGGGGCCTCTCGATCACTCCATCGTCCTCAGCTGGCTCAGGAATATTACTCTTGGCTCGGCCACATTGGCCGGCCGAAGTCTGAGCTGAGATCTTGGGCGTCTTGGCCGGACCACCACTGGACAACACTGAACCCCGAGGACGCTTGCCGCTTGCAGATGATTGTTGACCCCGGGTATGGGCTGAACCGGAACTCTTGGATGCCTTACTACGGAAGGTTTTGTCGCTCTTGTGATCATCCTCTTCCTCGTCGGACGAGCTGATCCGGAAAGGAGAGTCATCGTAACTCGGCGGAGATTTCGGACTTGGGTCAATCGGCAATGGGTCCCAGTTGTCGGGAATCCTGTCGAATGCAGGGTCCAACACCTCTTTCAGCGCCGAGTCGAAATAACGGTCGGGGACGTACGCAGTCCACGGAGTTCGATCCAACGCCTCCCAGTAGATGGCCGAGATCAGTATTTCGACCAAGGCGAACTTGCCGAACTGGTCATGCAGCATCTGGTTCTTGCGAGCCTCGGCTACAGCATCCCAGAACTGAACCCCGTTGAGCATCAGCTTACGAACGTCAGCCCGAACGTGGTCCCAGAGGAACTGGCTTGGAACCGCACTCATAGCATTGGCTTCTGAGACGCGAGATGGAGAGTCTTTCAACGCTCGAGCTTTCTCTGGCTTGAACTTCCGTGGACGCTGAGCCAACTTCAACCGATCGACATACAGCATCGTTCGAGTGGAACTGGGAGTGCTGGCCGAAGAATGTGTCAAGTCGATTGTAGCTTGATCCCCTAAACCACTGCCTCGACTGGCGGAACGACTGAGCTTCTTCGAGCTCTTCGGGGAAGGAGTGCCTGATAATGGCAGCCTTGGTCCTTTGCGGCTGAGTTTTCCAGCTCCTCGTCGCTGAACGAGGATCGCTTGGAGGCGTGAGCGGTGTTCTCGCTTTTGGCGATTGACCCGAACCACGGCTCGCTGGCTGCGATTTGGGGACAGCGGCCTTGTTCTCCTGGACCTCGTAAGCTCCACAATCATCGGAATCTTCGTCTCGAGCCGAGACCTGAAGCGACGTCCTGTAGTGGGCCGGGACAGCTTGACCATCTCGATAACGCTGGAGCAGGTCGAGTAGCCGCTTCCAGTGGCCGCTGAGGTTGGTGTTCCCAGCCAGGAAGTCCATCAGTGCCTCTACTGAGAGTTTCTGAACTCCTGTGAGCTCAGCCTCGAGCTCAGCATTGCGTTGGTCCCGCAGATCCTGGGCTTGCTGCAGCCTGGCCACCTCACTAGTCGATGCTAAAGCTTGATCTTGGAGATCTGACTTCTCCACGCTGAGGCGACCAGCAGCCGACCGAAGCGCATCAATTTCGGCCTGCAGTTTACCCGGCGGCAAAGAAGTCGGAGCCGAAGTCGGCGTTGATGCTGGAGTGTTCAATATAAGGCATCAGCCTGAGCCGCCTCCATCGTCGCGATGTGACCCTCGTATTCAGCCTTCTGAGAGGCGAGAGCAGCCACGAGCTGAGCGCACTCAGCCTTCAATTGTGTAGTCTGAGCCGAATCACCCTGGGCTGAACCACTTTGCTCGAGCGCCAATATGTATTGAGCTGAAAGCTGCAAATATCGAGCAGTGATCACGACCCGTAAGGCCAATTCATCCACTCCATAAGTCTGGACGAGAGCCCAGACCTCTCGATCCATCGCCATTCGGATTCGAAGATCGGCGGGATCTGCCAGACGATGGGACCCGGATTGTAATACTTCAGATGCCGCGTCACCGCCCACCAACGAGCTCAGACGCTGCAATTCAGCGTCGCTGAGTCGAGGGAGCGAGATCACTCGAGCTAAGCCATCAGGCGCGCCCGCGAGGACACTACCTCGAGTAACGTCGCGAATAGTCGCCGGTATGGTAATCGTGGCAGCTGTGGATGCTGCAGACGAAGGCTGAGTTGCTGGAGACGACGCAGGGCGGAGAAACGAGGAGTCCGAGTTGGCGTATCGGCCCGTGAAGGCCGTCTGGAGCTGCATCATGATGGTGGAGGTCGCCTGCAGCGCGTCAGCCGATGGGGCAGCCGATTGAAGGAGCCCCACGGTCGCCGCGG
>JAIKVD010001505.1:0-10565 GCA_024679075.1 Phytophthora uliginosa | reverse complement strand
CCTCCGGGCACGACTGAGCCGCCAAGCACCACTTCGCCTCCTGGAACGACGGAGCCGCCAAGCACCACTTCGCCTCCTGGCACGACCGAGCCACCGAGCACCACTTCGCCTCCGGGCACGACTGAGCCGCCAAGCACCACTTCGCCTCCTGGAACGACGGAGCCGCCGAGCACAACTTCGCCTCCTGGAACGACCGAGCCGCCGAGCACCACTTCGCCTCCAGGTACGACGGAGCCGCCGAGCACTGTTTACCCTCCTGGAACGTCTTCACCGCCAGGAACGAGTTCTCCTCCCCGGACTTCGTCGCCTCCCAGCACGGTGCACCCGAGCTCCTCGCCTGGCACGACCAAGGCTCCGTGCACCGACGCCCCCACGAAAAAGCCCGTCACCGCGAAGCCTCCTGTCACGAAAGCCCCGTCCTCGCCTTATACGCCAGCAAAGTCCACGCCGAAGCCCCCAGCCAAGAGGAAGACTCCAGCGGCTTACAGTCCGTCCAAGAAGACGCCGGCGCCGTACAAACCCACGCGGAAAGCTCCGAGCGCCAAGGCGCCGACTCCTGCCCCGCGCACCGGTCACCTCAACCCGAAGCAGACCAAGGCACAGCAGAAGCCCAAGGCACAACAGAAGCCTAAGGCCCAGTCCAAGCCCAAGGCTATGGCTAAGTCCAAGAAAGCGGCTCCCAAGCCCAAGCCGCAGCAGCCGAAGCCCAAGAGCTACGTGCGCGCGGGTGCCCAACCAACCAAGAAACCGGTCGGCGGCAACAAGCAGAAGCAGTAGTACACAGTCCATACAACTCGGCAGCCTGAAACATCTTCCGGGACGCTGGCTGTCGACGGTAGACGGGGGCAGCAGAGCAGAGCACCAACTTTTGAGTCTTTATTCGTTCATTTCCCCCTCCTTGTTGGGGCAAAAGCCCCCCCCCCTATAATCAAATGCCACTTACTCTTTTTACCACTACTTTTTACCCCTTTTTAGAGAACCCTTGTATAAGTTTTCAGAACGGGTTAGGGTCGATGAACTGCGATTTCGATCGAAATTTACCCCCTTATAAGAACGTTCAACCGCGTCTGTTAAAGCTCTCAAACAGAAAGTCACGAAACGTACCTATCGCGAAGGTAGTAACAGCCACTAAACTGAGGTCAATTTTTATAGAACCTTGAAGAGTCGCCTTTGTATCAGCAAGCGACTGATTACCTAAAATGTCACTTTTTACTTGACGATTTGGGACGCTCTGGGATGGATGTTTTATGTACTCTGGACGGTCCATCCCTTTGTAAGCGTTCGGCTCACTCTGATTAATCACGGGATGGGGGCTAAATCAGCCTCGAGGGCATTCGTAAATAATATGTGAGAGGTCGCGCTGCTCGTAAGAAGTCTGCGAGTAAGTACGGAAAATGTACTGACTGGCCAGTTGGTATAGGTTATTTATGCATAAAGCGACTCAAAGATTAGCAAGAACAAGAAGGACAACGAGACGTTCGCGTCGCCCGCCAGCATGCATTCGCGATCCAGGGCAAACCTGCCGTCGGATGTTACTGCGCCGCTCCTGTGCGGTGGCACCACCGCCATCACGCCGCCGAAGGAGGACGACGCAAAGCGTGCACGTGAATATTGCAGCCTAGGATATACCAAGATCTACCGCCGCGCGTGTCGTGGCAGGGCCTAGAGGAGTTTATGCGCAAAAACAGGGGAAGCGGTCTTCATGAAGGTGGGAAACCGCGGCGGCGGCGTCGTCGAGTACAGCAACAAGCGCAACATGAAGTGCGCGGTGGAGAAGCTGGACGAGCTTGACTGCTGGGGACGCAGCGAGAACTCGTTCGTGCGCATGCACGAGACGGCGCGCGCACAGCAACAGTTGGAGCAACAAGAGCAGGTCTCACAGTGCGCCAAGAAGCGCAGTCGCGACCGCAACAAGAGCGAGGGGGAAGGCGAGAAGAAGGTGAAGCGCAGCGAGTCGGGCGAGCCCGAGAAGCACGAGGAGAAGGACGTGAAGATGGAGGTCGGTATGCGGCAGGAAGCTGCGGATACTCCTGCTACGGAGATTGCTAGTGCTAGTGAGAAGGAGGCCAAGAAGGAAGACACGACCAAGGAGGAACCAGTCAAGGAGGACGTGGTGAAGGCAGCGGCGAAGGAGGAGGACGCGAGACCGGCGGAGGCAGCGGACAAGGAGAAGGGGGACGCGGCCAAGGACACTTGGAGTAGGGAGTCGGTATTTGCGTTACAGTTATCCCGGCCAGCGTCGTGTTCGCCGTCATGGCGCGTGTGAGAGCGTACCAAGTAGTCAGCATCAGTGTAGGAACTAGAGCTCACGTACGTTTGCTCGATCAATTCAAAGCCCCGTTAAAAGACTAAAAGACAGCACACGTAAGATCGACTGTTATGGCTGTTAGAGTCCGCCACTGCTCCTTCAAATATAGCCACAAAAGCAAACATGTATTTCGTGAGATCTACGATGGGTTTGCTGGAGTGCTTGACAAAAGCAATCTGAACATAGGAAGCAATCTAAAATGCCGTGTGAGGCAAAACTACTGTTCAATGGTATAATTGAGCGTTGAAGCATGAGTGATGGCAGCGTGTGACATTGCATGGTGTCGTATTTGGAGCTACGATACTTTATACGCCTCGGTTGGTTCTGTTCGGGTATTTATTTTCGGGTAGCCACTTAATAATTTTCAGCTAGCCACTCCGTTCCAAATAGCCACTTTCTGCATCTTGGCTAGATGTTTGATGATCGCACTTAGAAGAACCTCGACTGTACTATAATTTACGCAGGCTTGCTACTTTTGGCCGGACCAAAGGACCAAAGTGACTCGTTTGGTCCGAAGTGGGCACAGCGCCGCTTCGGTTACACTTTCAGCGTACCCTGGGTACGCAGGGCTAAAGCGACGCCATCAACGGCACCATCAAGCACCAACAGCACCAACGGCCGCCGAAGGCGGTTCCTGCCGACAACCGAGCGAAGCGAGGTGCTCCCCCTCCGGGGGAGGTAGAGGGGGGTCTAGGGTTTTATGCACTCGGGGTAAGGGGGTTTAGGGATCACGGTGTAGTTATTAGCTAGTTAGGAACGAAATGGCAGGCTAGAACTCTTCCTGCGGTTTGAGGGCCGTGTGCGAAGCACGCGGATTCAAACCCCGGCTAAGTCTAATGTAGAAATACTGGTATCGATTGACGCGGAAACTGGCGGACAGGTGCAGTGTTGCAGGTTAGCACCATCATTATCGGGCGCATAACAAGACAGCTGACTGGCTGGCGACACAGCAATGGACAACCGAGCCAGTTGTATGGTAACGGTAGCTGATCTTCCAGCGCGGCACTATATACGGAAAGGAGTAGAAGAACGTATAAGAGGGGATGTCGAAAGATAGAGAGAGGAGAGGAGAGCGGAGGAGGACTTGAGCGGCAGATAGCTGAAGGACGAAGCGGCAACAATGAGGACGACGTTGCAAGACTCGGCAAGCGGTAATCACTTACTGGGAATGGTTATTAGAGTCCAATTCGTAAGAGTAAGTAACACAATACACCTGAACATTATTAAGTCTAATGTAGAAAGCCACCTGTGGTTTATGGACCGTGTGCGGAGCACGCGGGCGTAAACCCAGGCCTACACACGTTGAAGGGGATGATCAATCCAAAGGTGGCTAGTTGAAAATGCATATCTGTGTCTGTTTTTTATTATCACTTGTCACATTTGAATTGTCGGCTAGTCACAAGTAACTAGTTGAGTATGACTTAAGTGGCTAGTCGGTAAATTCATTCGGAGGCTCTGTTTGATTTTTCCACTAGCCACTTTTGCTGCAGCGCGTGGCCACTAGTGGCTAGTGCGGCAAACAACAAGTGACTAGTTGTAACTGTAGTCACAAAAAGTGGCTAGCTGAAATTTAAAAGTGGCTAGTAGAAAATCGGCACCCGTTCTGTTCGCTGGGACGGCATGTGAGGCCAATGCGCACGCTATAGGTCGTTGAAGATTGCCCGAGTCAACCACAGCTCATGCGACAGTAGCCACAGCAGCAAGTACGTACTGCATGAGATCTACGATGGGTTTGTTGGGCTTTCAATCCGGATGCAATACAATAGCTTCGATAGAAGCTCGAGTATTTCTACGAACAGGTGCTTGGCATCGCACACATCCACGCAGTGGCTTGATTTGCAGAGATCCACTTCGTTTTAACGAAGATGGAACTGTGGACACTGGTAAGTTAGGCTAGTAATTAGTGTTTGAGCGTTTGAGAAAGTCGTTGTGCAAAATACAGTTCAATTGTATGCGCGTGTGACAGCTCGTGCCATTGGATGCTGCTCGTGGTTTCTGCGATGCGACTCAGTTTCATGCAGTAGTTTGCGTTTGACTCGATACGCTGGCGCTGTACATGAATATCCGAGCACCGCGAAAGGTGCCCTGTCTGAGGTAAAGGTGGCTAAACGGATTTTAGACTCCGATCCTTTTGTTCGCTTTTTGTTGTCCGCAGGCGCTGGGCCGATGGACGCTGCTGTGCATCATCCGGCAGCGACTGCACTGCAGAGGAATTGTCCCCTGTATCGCCCACAGCAACGTCCAGGCATACTTCTTCCGCAGAGGCACACAGTGTGCTTCTGCGGAAGAAATAAGCCTGTCGCACACCGGTCGCTGTACGCCACCGCTTGTAGCGGGCACGTGCAAGTGCGTTTTGATGCTGGCGATGGCTTTCGCACAGTCAGTGGTGCTCGCCATTTCGCTTAATCGAGCGCTGTTGGTTGCAGCCGCCCCGATACTTACAAATAGTTTTGTTTTAGCGTCGATAGCGTCTCCTTTCGCTTACTTCCCGTCGATGACTGACGATCTGTTTCGGGACGAGCGGCCTTCCCTACATAACACAGTACAGGTTACTACGGTGAGCGCGGTGAGGGGGTGGGGACACAGGAGGAGAGACAGCATATAGAGCCTTAGCGCTCCCTCCATCAGACTTCTTACTCCGCGCTGGGGCCTCGATCATTGTGTTCGCTTTTGGAAGGCCAAGAAGACGGCTCCCAAGCCCAAGCCGCACCAGCCGAAGCGCTACGTGCGCGCGGGTGCCTACCCAACCAAGAAACCAGTCGGCGGCAACAAGCAGAAGCAGCAGTACGGACGGTACTACTGAGCGGCAGCCTGAATCACCTTCCGAGACGCTGGCTGTCGACGGTAGACGGCCGCTCCCGGAGGTAGCCCCAACTTTTGAGCCTTTATTCCTTCATTTTTCCCCTCCTTGCATCTAAAAACAAAATATATGTTCGAGTTCGCATGTGATGGCAGGGTTTACAGTACTCAGTGATGTGGGGCTTGACTTGCTTCTAAGCCGCTCTCAATAGGTCAGTGGGTGGTACAATGCATAGCTTGAGCAGTTAGCCATGCGAACACTGAGTAGCACTTCTACAAAGCAGAAGAAGTTTGATAAATAAAACTAACCGTTGGGCCAGCTATGAAAACACACCTACATGCGCGCTCTTGTCTTACTTTCCTCAGGCCAAGATGATCTTGCCTCGGAAGACGCACCCCTCCTCTGAAGAGACTTTGAAGCTGGGATCCGAACTTCTGAGGAGCATGATCCAAACCACAGATGAAAGTTGGTGTTTGGGGCTTCAACAAAGCGGTAATAGCCTAGTAAGACGTGCGAATGAGTATACATGTACGTGATAGGTTTCTACACAGTGTGTGCATGCGTTCACCACCATCGACCACCTGAGGCGAAAAACTATAACTCCTACTCAGTCTTCAGTCCTGTTTTCCCGTTTCAGCGATAAGCTTTTCGCTCGAGTTGCTCCCCTGTTGCGTGAGCTAGTACTAAATGTACATGTAAGGAAAGAAGCCACCGAAGCTCGAGGAGAGAGCTGATCCGTTGGCTGTACGGGCCGCTGGCTCCGACAACTGGACACCCGGAGCATCCTGAAGCAAGCCATGGCAACTACATCGAGTTGATTAATACTCTCGACAACTTGTGTTTACGCCGATGAATGCGTCAACGATGGACATATGCAGGGTTGCATGTGTCCATCGGAGTCGAATTGTAATAACGGAC
Organism: Phytophthora uliginosa; assembly: GCA_024679075.1. Taxonomy (NCBI): domain Eukaryota; phylum Oomycota; class Peronosporomycetes; order Peronosporales; family Peronosporaceae; genus Phytophthora; species Phytophthora uliginosa. The sequence goes on along the minus strand of JAIKVD010001505.1, from coordinate 4,539 downwards.
AGGAGAATCGTCGTCATCCTTCGACAGAATGTGGAGTAAAGCAGTAAGCGGCGAGAACAACGGCTGATTGGAGACGACTAATTCGTACTCATTGTTTACAGTAGTGGTAGTCGTACATCATCTCCGTAATCTACTGAACCATGAAGCGCAAACGCTTCTCGAGCACAACGTCGCGCTTAGCAGTCTCAAGTGCCGTGTGTATCTCGTACATCTCACGAGCGATGCCATGGCAAAGTTCATGATGGATCCGCGTAGAGCCACAGGTGTGTACTCCTCACGAGCCTTGATAATCTCACCCTTTGTGAAACTCGCCAGCTCCAGCTTGGCACTGATCTCAGTCGCGTTGTTCTTGGTCTCATCCAACGTGGCAATGAACTCCTCGTCATCCAGAATGTTACCGGAACTGCTGGACAGCTCCCACAGCAATGTGTCTTCTAGCTCAACGATCAGTTGCGTGCTCTCGGCCATTTCTGTCACGAGGTCACTGTACCGTTCCTCCAAGTCGTGAGCCACCACGGCATTGAGCAACTGGTTTGCCAGACCATCTTGAGTGGCGCTATAGCTCACAATCATAGTCTTTCCCATGACTTCGGGGGAGTAGTGCGGGTTGGCGAGCTTAGCCGTGAAGTGCAAGCGGAAGTTTGCGCCCCACTCGACGTTCTTATCGCCCACCTTGATCAATCTCTGCGAGCCCTCCATGAACGTACTCTTCTCCAGCACCGAGTTCAATATCGGATCCAGTTCTTCGTCCAAACGGGTTGCCAAACTGAATCGCCAGCTCCAAGTGCTTCATGAAGTCCGGGTCGCTAAGCGTTTTGACGACCAAACTGTTCTTCTCTTCTTTCTTCTTGATCCAGTTCACAGCCTGTTGCTGCGGGTCAATACACAGCTCGTCGCAGGACTGCTTCTTGCGAGAACAATGGTAGCAGCAACTAGCATTACAAGAAACTGTGAGCTGGTTGAAACTGACTCAGATATTTTCATGTAGCTTGTTGTAGTCGGCGCTGGATTCACTCGAACACAGAGAACAACATTCAGAATGGCTAGGATTGTTGTGTTTGACAATACATTGCTGCATGGTGAGTGCGAACACGACACTACTACACAGTCTCCGACTCTTGTGGCTGGCTCGATGCCGCTTACTTGCCGACGCACTTGCCGTTGCTGCACTTGAAGCCCCGTCGGCCAGGAAGAAGCCCGTGGCCGGGTTGAAGCACTCGTTGCCTTTGGGGCCGCGGCACTTCTTCTGGCCGTCGTTCTGGCAGTACTGGCCACTGGGGCACTGCACGTAGCAGACGTCCTGGACGGAGACTTGGCTCTCGGTGGCCGTGGACTGGAGCAGGCAGGCGACGGCAACAAGAGCGGCGGTGACTACGGTCGAGATCTTCATGGGCCACTACTGGCAGTTGGTACTGAGGGGCTGCGAATCGGGAAATGGCTCGCTGCGAAGCCGCGCGTGAAAGATATCGTGCAAAATAATGTATTTGTTTATGTCTATATGCTCGTGAAATGGTACTTAAATAGTTTGCACCCTCGATACGGAATTTGGACGTGATGATCTCGTTGCCGACAGCGACCCCGTCAACGCGACAAGTCTCACACCCGTATCTGCTGCACCCACTGCACCGCCAGCCTCATGACCTCGCGCTTGAAAGTTCGTGTCCCATTCACTACGATGCAGCACCCACGGGTTCACCTCGACATCGACAACACAGCAGAGCGCTCCACTGAATGCCCACGACGAGAGGGACTTGCAATTTGTTGGTGTTGGGCACAGCTCGAGTGTCCTCAGGCACCTCCTGACGGGAATTCGGGTTCTTTGGTGCGTCAATGAGTCTGTGGGCACACACATTGGTTGGTCTCTTGCTGCTGGCACTTGACCGAGTGATATATGGTGCACTTGATCACGAAGCAGGGCTCTGGCGTGAAGAAGCGTGGTGGCGGGGCGTCATGTGTGGCTTGATTTGATGATGAAGCGTCTGTGGACGGAGGTAATGGGGGTCCGTCCTGCAGTTGCTCGTTGATGAAGGACTCGTAGCGCTTGGGGTCCGACGTTGAGAGGTCGTTGAGCGTCTGCCAAAGCGCTTGCGCCTCCTCGCCGAAGTCTTTGGGCCGCAGTCCCATTTGCTTCGCGATTTCACACATGCGTGGGTCCGCGAGAAGTGCAGTGACGGACGATGCACCACCACAGTCTGGACGCCGATTGTTGATGATGCCGTATTTCATCGAAGAGGTTGGCGAGCTTGTGCTGCTAGCACGCAGAGCGAAGATCGAGATATGTGGGTCGCTAGAGGCCGCGATGCCCACGCGATCCCAAAATTCTCGTAAGGCAACAACTGCAAAATAGCGCCACACACTGTTCACGCCCACGGTTCATTCAAAATATAGTTTCGAATCATCGCACTAACATTTTCAATATGGACTTACACGTTGTCGTCACCCTTACCTCTTCAGCGACGATTTCCACACCGCGAAATTCCGTTTCGGCATCTTACTTAGCACGCTTCATGCGGCGTGATCGCTTCATTTGCATCCGAAATGCATCAACGTTTCCGTAGATGCTGTAAGTGACCATCGAGTTACGACCAAAGTGAAGTCGTCTGCGAGCATTCCGAGTATCATCTTCCTCGCCTTCGTCTGAGTCGCCAGTGAGATCAACCACATTGGGACGTTTTGCGGGGGCTGGAGCAACATTTGCCGGTTTCTCGGTGCGCATGTTCTTCGCTGCAGACATAAGTTCTTGCAAATGCTGGTCGCAGCGAGTGTGCGGGCGGGGAGAGGAACAGTTCTTTTCTGTAGCTTTGTTGCTGTCTTCATTCTGATCACCACGTTCTCCAGCTCCGCACGCCCAATTACAGAGAGTCTGTTGCATGACGTCCAGTCCGCCCTCTTCAATGTATCTCGCGAGTGCTGCGCGAGGCTACATGAAAAATAAGTTACGATATCATCAATCTGGCTGCATGTCTTCCTTGCTTACCTGCTCCGACCGATTATCCAAAGTCGCCAACAGCGCTCGCTGCTTTGCATCACCGACGTTGTAGGTCGTCGTTAGTGCCCACAGCATATCCTTCACGAAGCACGACGCGACTGCGGATAAATCAGGACGCGCAACGGGAGATTGAGCTACTGGAGTCGAGGTCGTGTGTTGAACCTTCACTCGTTTCGCGGAAGTCCGTGAATATTCTTGGCGATTCGTTCTCTCTTCACTGCGGTGCTCCGCCTTTCGCTTCGTTAATTCACGCCCTTTTATCGGCAGTTGGCGCAACAACGGCACGTAGTCTCCGATCTCATCGGTCGGGACACCCTCCGAGGACCCGTCCGAGTACAGCAGCAGAAACTTGGCCGACATGGGGCAGTAGCTCATCACAACCCCTTGTATCTGTACCTCGCGCCCGCTACTATCCACTCCTTGTTTGTATACAGCCTCACCCACCCACCGATCCGGATTGCGGTCTGTCGGCATCTTAGTAAAGGCCAAAACGTGATCCCACCGTTGAACAAGTTGAAGTGTGGTTCATGGTGGTCAAAATGCGCCACTAGCGTGGTCCACACTATCTTTTCTTTTGAAATAGAGCTTTGTATTGTATTGTAAACGCGTTTCGCGAGCCGTCTTTTGCCACCGTAGTGGTTCAACTTCCGCATGCGTCGGGTTATCTCTCATTCTCTATCTCTCTCTCTGTTCTCGGCCAGAGGCCATCAAGCGGTGCGTACGCAGTAAGCGCCTCAGGTAGATCCTTCCACGCTGCGCGAAATAGAGCTTACCTACTGGAATAACGTTGTTCCCCCATGCAGCTCTTCGTCACTTGATGAATGCATCATGCTGGTGTCAATCGACTTGGTCTTTGATGAGAGGCAAGGTGGGAGCTTTCGTTATCGTGGGCTTACGAGTGGAAACAAACTGAAGAAGCAAAAGAAGGCGGATCCAAATCCTGAAGTGTCCCATCCACAAATGCCTCTTGCTCTTGTCATAGAGAAGATCATCACACATCAGGAAGCGGCATCAACAGGGCGTATTGCTGAATGCTTGTTAGCTGCTTGTGGGTAAACTACTGTAGGAACTCGGTGGGAGTGGTTTGCTTTCTTAATCGTGCTCGAACTTCGCGAAGTCCTGTCGTGGGGATACTTGCCAGAAGAATCGAGCACTCCCAAACTGGAAATCCGAGTTGGGTTCATAGAGTCAAGTAGACACTACAGATCTTGCGTCCAAAAGCGCAGGTTGTCGACGAAAGGCATTTCCACAGCACATCTCCAGCAAAGCAACTTTTTCATGTTGAAGTGAACCACACGAATGAATTCCGCCGGATATATCAACCAATCCGGTCCTTCCGTATCATCTTTCGCGGGCGGGTCGGCGGGTCAACTTACCCACCAAACGTGTGCACCACTTTCTCCTTCTACACTCCGCGACAGGTTCGATCGGCCATCCACGTTGGTGGCCGTAACTCACTCAGTTTTAGGAGTTAGCGGGTGCTGTTAGAGCCAGTATTAGTAGGAAAACGGGGTTTGTGTTAACGCGCGGGATTTCGCAGCTCTTGGGGT
>JAIKVD010001504.1:0-10573 GCA_024679075.1 Phytophthora uliginosa | reverse complement strand
CGGACAGCTATTCTAGGCAGCTCGGGTGTTCGACTGTCGCCCCGGAGTTTTTTCAGGACGCTGGCGAATGCGTGAAGGCTCAAAGAATCAGCACCGCTGCAACGCAGTCCGACGCAACGCAAACCAACAATGAGCAGCTCGGCCACGTCGGAATCAAATCCGTCCGCGGGGCTCCGTGACATCCTCCGCCTGATCAGCGAATGTCATGAAGTGCTCCAAGCAGACCCGTCCTGTCTGCATACGCGCGCTGTGCGTGGCCATGCCTGCATGAAGGCCAAGCTATGGGATCAAGCTGTGCGTGACTTCTCCGAGATCCTGCGCTGTCGACCGGACGATGTCCACGGTCGGTTCAGTCGCGGCATGGCTCTCTTCCAGAGCGGCCGCGTCGATGACGCGCACCGGGATTTCTCGCGCGTCCTCGAGCTGAATCCCAACCACGTCATGGCGCGCTACGCTCGGTAGGTGGCAGGGCAAGTGCGCGGCAGGGTGTGCATCGCTGCGTTGAAGTGTTGGAGCTAATGGTCTCCTGGCTGTTCAGCGCTGGCTGCTACAATTCGGAGGGGGAGTTCAACCAAGCGATCCAAGAGTACACGCTGGCACTGCAGCGCGACGAGATGGAGAATGCGGGCGGCTTCCGAGCTGAGAAGCGCCGAATAGGAATGCACGAAAGCGCCGAGCACCTCATTCGAAAGACCTTGGGGGTCTCTGCCGTCGCTCGTCTCCGCAGCGCTAGCCGCTCTCAAGATTTGCCTCAGTCCACCGAAGCCCGAGCGTCATTTGCTGGAGTTGAACATGCTGCAAGTCGTTCTCAGCAGCAGCAACAATCAAATGCTCAGTCACCACAAGACGTGCGGCCACGCTCGGAATCGGTGCCGGGAAAAAGACCGAGAAAGGTGGTGCAGGTGCGCGTGAATCTAAGTGAGTTCGCGTCTGCAGTTCCCCAGGTCAACGTCGACGCTAGTTTGCATTCAGCGTCTCAACGAGCTGCTGTACCGAAGAGTCCTGAGTGTCCTGCCATCCCCAATACATCACACTTCGAAGGCCCTAGCAACGCTGGTGGTCGAATCCAAAGTCAACTTCAACAACAGATGATCGCACCTCGAGTTTTAGCTGTTCGTGCAGTGCCAAAGACAGTTCGTAGGGTCACTACAGATGATCGCACCTCGAGTTTTAGCTGTTCGTGCAGTGCCAAAGACAGTTCGTAGGGTCACTGTAGCGCTTTGAATCAAACGAAACAGCGCGTTCACTAGAAGTTGCTAAGACTTGCGATGTCAGCATCTTTCTCTAACCACCGTCGAGGCCTTCGCCTCAACCCAAATCTAGATCTTCTTGGGGTCCAGGGCCTGGGTGAGTAGCGCGATGTAGTCTTCGTAGTAAATTCGCCCTGTCGGAGGATCTTTAGCCCCCGCTAAGAACGCTGCAAACGAAGGCCATGAGAAGGATCAGTTCACAGATCCTGCATGTGTCAATAGATCTCGACTTACCTTCCATCTCCTTCTCTCGGAACGGGGTGCCTTTAGTAGTAAGCAGCTCACGCATCACCTCAGCTTCAATGTAGCCCTTCTTCTCTGTGTCGATCACCTGCTCAACAGCAAAAAAATATTTTTGGTATCAGAGAAGTACCATCGGTGATCGACGAGAAGTTCATTACCCGAAACGCAGCGAGGAGAGTTTCATCTGCGTCAGGCTCGTACTCGTTCGTGTACAGCACCTCGAGCATCTTCTTCTCGAAGCGATCATACGTCACGAACGTCGATGGCTCGTCCTCTTGCATCTTAGAGAAGCATCACACAACAACAAATGCATTAGGAAGAGCAGATTCCAAGTACAAACCACCGGTAGCCCTACCTCTGGAAGAATCTTCTTGATGATATCCTTCTCGGTCGGGTAGGCGCCGAGGTACCGCATGATCGTGCTCACTTCTCTAGAAGATAAAAGTCGCGTGGGAATCTCGTCACTGGAGCACCACTGCACTTCACGTACTCTTGGATGACGCTTCCTTTCTTCTCCTTGTCGAACATGTCGAAGGCTGCGCGGATGCGCAGCTTCCGCGCTGCCTCGTCATCTGCAGAAGCACGTTGATTGCTTCCGGCGGCTGGAGAGGCCATCGTCAAGGGCAGTACGAGCAATGGAGCTCGAAACTCCCGCCCCTTAAGAATGAGGACCTGCAAAATAGACAGCAATATAGCGGCAGGATCTGTAGTGGTAAAGTTTTGCAGTATTTTCATTGGGATGGACATCGAGGAGCTCACAAAACGTCTTGGCGAGACATTGGTGCTCCGTTGTAGAAGATGTCGGTCTTGGGTCCAACTATGCAGTATGGCTTGGGGTCGGTCTCGACTACTACGAACTCGACGTCTGGTTCCCCGCCGACGAGGCTGCTCACGAGGAAGAGATCACCTACGTGAACGGGGCGAAAGGCACCCAGGCCGCAGATAGTTCTCGAATAGCTTCTCGTCTAGCCTGACTTCGTCCACAGTATCGTCGATGGGGAGAACGCGAATGAACTTCCCGTTGGGCACATCGTCCCCGAGGCTGGTCACTGTGAAGTCGTCGATGATGTCCAAGTGGAGGTTGCGCCGCATAATTGTGCTCAAGCGTGCTACCCCGGACTGAGCTTGATCGCTCTCGTCCAGGTGAGCGATGGCCACCGTTTTTCTTCCACCGTGGGTCAGCAGCAACACATCGCCGTGGGCGACGCCCATCGCCTCCATGACGCTTCTCTCCAGCAAAACTGTCGATCCATCGTCGACCAACGCTTCCGCAACCGAGAGCCTCTTTGACATCTTTGGAGGGCTCAGAACTTGAATTTATCTGGGAAGTCGGATGAAATCTGTAAATTCAAGTATGAAATGCGTAATGGCGGAGGAGTCAACTGGAAGGGGAACCTGCGGGCGTAAATGAGAGTTATCGGTGCATGCATATACTACGGTATTATATTGTGCACTCGGCTACAAATAGTTTACGTCCTTAGACAAGACTTCGAATTCTCTTGAATTCGTTGGCGTCCGACTTCCTTTTTGTATGAAAACTTTTGCGTTTCCTGTGCGTGTGTGCGCACACAAATTCGTTTTACCCCCGGCGACCTTTCCATACTATCCACTGTTATTTTGGGTGCCATCGAGAGTCCCTACGAATTTGTTGGCGCTTAACGCACATAAAATCTACCGTGAACTGACCGACACACGAAACTCAATACCCCCATATTGATATACTACGGAGGTATGTGATGGAGATGGTTCGGGCTCTAATCCCAAGCTCGAGACGCTGTCGGTCAGGTCGGTCAGGCCAGGTCAGGTCGGTCAGGCCAGGTCCGACCTGACCGACAGCGTCTCGAGCTTGGGATTAGAGCCCGAACCATCTCCATCACATACCTCCGTAGTATATCAATATGGGGGTATTGAGTTTCGTGTGTCGGTCAGGCCGACAGCGTCTCGTCCTGTATTATAACCTGCATCATGCCAGGTGGCGGTTTTGTGGCTACATCAGCGCCAAGTCGGTTGTCGCCAAAGCGCATAACGTTGGCAATCCGTTCTGCTAGAACTGCGTTTAAACCCTCACGAGGTGAGGTAAGACATATTTAAGCCATGCACTCGTGTCTACAATTTTACCGGTTGCATACGTAGTGGTGTTGTAAACGCATGTGGCTTGGCTTGACCTACGGCGATTTTTTCGATTCAGGGCAGGGGACCAGTTGAGCTGATCCTTGCGCCTTTGCCGAATTTTTACATGTCATCACTATAGTGTATTTCGTGTCCAAGTGGTGGACAGGTCTTGCCGTTGCAAGTAGTGATTCGCCCAGGTGGGTCGCTACAGCACCAGTGCTCTCAAGCACATATTAACAACATGTTGCAAGTAGTGATTCGCCCAGGTGGGTCGCTACAGCACCAGTGCTCTCAAGCACATATTAACAACATGCTGGGGATATCAAAACCTGAATGTGCTCGTCTAAATCTTGCATTCGTAAGCTATAAATTTCGTGTAGCAATTTGAAATTTGTCGTTGTGTTCACTGGAGGGACGAGCCTCAGATTCATCACCTTCCACATTGCGATATAATCGCGGAGGTAGACAGTTCCGGGCGAATCAACAAGCTCAATTTTTGTGCAATCTATGAGCGGCCGTGATGCACTTGCGTTCACCTCTACTGTTGGCACAGAAGTTTTGACAGCGCAACATTTCTGCTTTCACCACTTCCACCACGGTCGGCGTCAGCTCACCCACCGATAGCGATAGCTGATGTAGTTAGTTCGCCTGAATCACCATCGATGGCAGCAAATGAATGTGCGGACTGTGGGCTTTATTCGATCAGAAGGGCGTGCTGTTTAGCAAACCACTCGCTAATGCACCTGAGAGGTATGCGCACGACACTGCCCAGTTTGAGTGCGTGTTGTGCGCGTACGTTGCCACGCCGGGCTGCAGCAAGTAGATCCGTGGGCCATGGACCTACTTGCTGCTGTCCAGTCGTTTTACCTCCTAAAAATGCTAGTGTTTTAGTGTGTTTGGCAGGTGACGCTTATGACAAACTCGAAGTCCAGTCGTTTTACCTCCTAAAAATGCTAGTGTTTTAGTGTGTTTGGCAGGTGACGCTTATGACAAACTCGAAGACATATGAAAATTAGCTACATGGTGATTGGCTAAAACTAGCTGACGCTTATGACAAAGCGACGCTTCTGACAGGGGGGATACGGTAGTCACACAAATTCTTGCTACATAAGTATTCTCGCACGTGAATAATGTTAAGCGTTATTGATGCATTCTTCGGCACTGCTGTTCGCCGAAATGATCACTTCTATGACAGGGGGAAGTTTGGTACGGAGACTCGGGCGACCGAAAGGATTTACGATCTACGGCATTGTATTCATCCTCGGTGCTGTGGCTTTTCATATTCATGCAAAGTGTGCATACTTTACAACTTCAAGTTTATTGGCCACTACGATAGGTCTGTGCTGAACGTGATTTTCGATGAAAAGAGGACGTTGTTGCCATCAAAGTTTCTGTTGCTATCGGGCGATTCTCAGGTTCAAGTTTGACAGGATGTCTTTACACTATTGTCTCCTCTCTTCATCTCCTCAGTTGGATACTGTCACTTATCATGTTGGCGCTTTTGTCTTTCTAGGTTTTGTACCAAAATTACAAAAAAGTGTAAGAAGAACAACATGTAGTTTGTGTTTAGGAAAGCGCTTAACGCATCCCTTCCGAAAGAAAGCTCCTCCTTTTATAGTGGAGCAGACATCCCGTACATCATCTCCAGAAAATCACCAACACACTGCACTGACACTCTTCCAGCTAGTAGCTCCAGTATCTGCTGGACGCGCTCGGCACGAATCGCATTCGTCGCATTCGGGGTACTGCCTGGCACTCTCGATCCATACATCAGCTCCAAGACCTCACCAACCTCTCTGCTTGATCTCTTAGCTACTGCAAGTTCCATGATCAGCTGACGCCGCGCATCAGGTGAATGCTCCCGTCTTCTGCAAACCCGATGTTGTGAGACTTGAAACGAGAGAATGCGTAGTGAACAGAAGCCACGACTGCGACTGCGACTGGGCCGAATACGAATTTCGGCACACCACGAGGTTCGTTTGGCCTTGAATCTCAGTTTCAAGAACGCACCCACTTAAATGTTCCACCAGCACTAGTCGACCAGCTCTAGAAAGCTTCATCTTGAATTTAGCGCAGCATCCGCACTCCCGAACACGCACTGCAAATGTTCATTCAGAATCAGACACTTCGACTCGTCGTTGGCGCTTTGAATTGTAGTCAGACCATCCTCGCTCTTGTTCAGTTTAACAAAACTGGAACCCGTTTCCGACGTGTTTAACATGGATCCAGACAAAGTAATCATAAACAGCGGCGAGTTTACTGGAATCGCGTCGAGATCGGCGTGGACTGCGCTAACCTGCTCCACGGTAGCAAATTGCTCGCCACACTCTGTCGAGCATTCTTCTTGTGCCGTAGAAACCAATTTCGATCCTGCCGTTGTTTGTTCGCTCTCGATCGGATCTTCGGTAGCCAATGGCTCGTACAATAGCGCCATGATGGCCCGAGTTCTTTCAATCGGGCATGTTCATTTTCATCAACTTCACTAGCACCTGCTCGTGACGCTCCGTGACGCTCAAATCGATGTTGGGATCGCCCTGTGGTTGGGCTGTACCATACAAGAGCTTCAAAGTTTCGGCAACTGCCTCGCTTGAGTTCCCGGCTTCCGAAAGATATAAGGTTAACTGCCTACGCGCAGTCAAATCGGAAAGAGAGGCAGCGGCTAAATCTTTGAGGGGTAAACTGGGCGGTAGAACTGATTTCAACAATTGCCACTGCTGCCATTTGTATTCGTGGTAAGCACATTCTCTCCAGCCTCCCAAACAATAACTATTCCCGCATCTCTTGAAAACAACCATCGCACTCGGGAGTTGAGAACGTCTCGAATTTCATAGAGGCGCATCCATCGTCAAAACGGTTCAAGGTGAGAACCCTGGCAGATCCAGACCTGCGAATCTCTATCACTCCGTCTTCGGCTTGTTGAAGCTCAACGTAAGGAACAGTCTTCTTCGTAGAAGTATCTTCAAGAAGGTTGCCATCGGCCGTCAATAAGAGCAGAGGTGTCTTCAGAGGGAGTGCATTTATGTCGAGATGCTCGAGGCACATGGTGGCAAGTCGTCGCAAAAAGATGAATGGCTTAGGTCGCGATGTTGATACGTTTGATCAAGTCAATTTCTTTAGATGCTGTCTGTTTTCGTAGCAAGGATGGAGAAAGATGATGGCCGCACTTCAATCAATCTGTGCGTAGTAGGACTACTGTATGTCACTTTCTGACGAGGTCACTTCCGAGCTATAATGACGTGAAGTTTGTCGACGAAGGAGCCTGGAGCACCCGTATACAGTGTTCAGGAGTATTACTTTTTTTTGATGTTCTAAAAAGCTCTAGGCAACTTCAACATGACACCTAAAAATGATGAGCACACTCATTATCAAAATAAATTAAGTGCCAAGATGAATTAGTCTCAACCACCCGCGCCCTGAAGCATCTACTGTACTACTCGGGTCGTCGGACTGGTAGTCCGAGGCTCCACAATTCTCCACTCTTCCCGATACTCGCGGAGCGTATTCCCGCACCTGACGACGTTTTCATCGTTACAGTGAAGAACATTCCCCATGAAGCTCGAGACGAAAAAAATAGAGCACGTTGAGTCGGTCTCCAACGTGAAAAGCGCTCGTTCGTTCATCTCTTGCGAGTCAAATTCGCAGTCACCGTTCGCTCGAACTTGTAGGAAGCGGCCGTTGCGCATTGACTGGATCGCGACCTTGTCGTTGAGCTGACGGTGCAAGATCATCTGCTCGTAGACATCTCGGTTATCCACGAGGCAGCGAGCCTTCCTTGTCCCGACAGGGTTTTGCAGGTTCTTCAGCTTGCGTACCGACTGGATAATCACTAGCACGTTAAACGGAATATCCGCGAAATCCATAGATCAGACTTGTGAGGGTGAAGGAGATTTGGTAGTTTCAGGAGAAATCTGAAATGACGAAGCTTTGTTCGACTTTGTTCTCGTTAAGCCATGAAGGCTCCTCAATAAAACCTATCAATCCATCGGAGACATTCAAGTAAATTATTTGCTTGCGTAAAGTTCTTTCATCGTTGAGCAGTCATTTCCTTTTTATCGACAATCGGTTTTCATTGGGGGGCGTCATCGAACAACATTCAAGAAACCTTTAACTCGACTTTCAAACGATATGCAAAGCGATGTACAGCACATCAACTCGACTTACAAACGACATGCAATGCGATGGTCAGCACATCAACTCGACTTTCAAACGACATGCAATGCTATGTACGACACATCAACTCGACTTTCAAACGACCTACGAGCGCTGTGAAGACCGCAAGATATCGAGGTGAGTCGTGAATGCCTAGTCTCCTATAGTAACTGGCGCGTCTTCGTTGCATCTGATAAGATCGTGCTCCACGTCAGCGCTCAGCGACGTACCGAGTCCTGTCGCTCTCGAGTCGGAAACTACATAATGTCGGAATCGACAAATTCAATACGGTAAGCGGACCGAATTAACGAAGTACGATTCGGTACAGCTGCATGTAAGACTCCTGGAACTGCGAATCAAGCGGGCAAACAGCCCGCGAGTTCCAATGATGGCACTTGAACTTTGTCATTCAGGAAGACCTCGCTCTTGATGGTCACGATGGCCGCGGCCTCTTTCCATAAGCTATAGTGCTTTGCTATGTTGCGAATGGCGCCGAACTCCGGCGCGAATATAACTTGTGCGACCGTATCATAGAAAGGAAGAACGATGAACACGAAGAAGCCAACTGGGTTCTGCGCGTGCAGAAGAGGTAGATTTGTTAGTGGCGAAGAATGAAGTGAGGTCTAAAACGAAAAACAAAACAGACCTCGGCGCTATTCTCCGGTCCATGAAAGGTGAAATGCCAGAATTGTTGGCGCGCTCGTTGTTGCTTGTGACTGAAAAAAAAACGCATCGATATTGAATTTATCGAGCGCACTGGATATAGTCTGGGTCCTTTATCAGCTCTACAGTAGACCACGATCTCCATAGGATAATGATAATGAATCCTGCAATTCAGAAGCGCACGACTAGGCGACAACCGGAGGAGCTATAGGGACGGCTTAGGAATCGGAGCTGGAGGCATCGTTGGGTCTGTAGTCATTGCTCCGCTGCCAGGCATGCCCACTTGGGAGGATCAGGCGATCTCACGGGTAAAACGACGTATCCAGCAGGACGGTCGGGACTTGGATACTCTGCAAATTGCGGAGCAAACCGGCAACCGGCCACTCATGCAATGTGCGGGGTGCACGAGCTACATGAATACTTCCGTGTAGACTGCGTGGTGCTGCGGAATTTCTTGTACGTGTTGGACGACGGGTACCTGGCCAACCCGTACCACAACAGTAGTCACGCTGCCATGAACTTCTCAATATAAAACACTCGCCGATGTCCAAATTCGAGACACTCACAAATCTCGAGCTCAACGCGGCACTTGTGGCTGTCGCCATTCTCAATTTTACGCCATCCGGGCAAGCCCAACAATTGCCTCATCAAGGCAAAGCACGACTTGGCATTCTGGAGAGCATGCATCTCGCATAAACATTGTTCATCATGCACGGCCCGCTGTGCGATATCTTCGGGCGTATGAAGAACAAGCCGTGTGGTGAGATCAAGAAGGTTATCATCGAGATGGTCCTCAGTACGAATTTATCCATGCACCTGCAGCTAGTAGGAAACGTCAAGGCGCTGCTGCTCCAGGAGCGACTGCTATTCCCGCGACTGGGAGCAATAATGGCGCAGGATTGGGGGCTGGAGGCGCAGTACCACCCCCGAAGCCTGTGACAGACCCCATGATAATTACGAAGATAGTCGTCAAGTGCGCCGAAATCGGTCAACGCGAAGTTGCATCGGGCACTATCAACAATGTCGATGGAGGGAATACATGTATCGCAAACGCAAGTTAGCTAGTGGTGATAAATGGACGTTTACTGCGCAGTTCATCGATTCGGACGCCACGATTAGGCTGGTCATCAAGTGGTTCAAGACCCCACTTGAGCAATGCTGCGTAAACTTCGCGACTGCAAATGATACCTTGGAATTTATACCCTGACGAATGTGCACGATTTAATCGACAGTCGCAGTTGTACAGTACTACGTAACCGCTTGATCTTAGCCGCGTGCGGTACACTGGAGCTTTGTATGGCCCGAGTTGAAGCTGTTGCTGTCCCCTAGGTACCGCTCACGAGATGGCTACAGCGTTAATTGTGGAGACCGTCCCGTTTGCCCCAAAGGTCGCGCCGACGCACGATTGGTGGAAAAAGTATTTCCGAAGCGGCCATTGGTGGAAAACACGCCGGAGGGAGGTAAGTGGTACCTGCAGACGAAAGCACACAACCCGCGTTGCCCTTTCTGCATCGGTGCGCTTCAACTTCGTCCACTGAAGATGACATCGAGGTTGGTGTCGCCACCACGACGAAGCTGCACGCTAAGCGCACGGTCGAAAAACAGACTAAGAACGATGAGATGTTTGTGGACAGTCATGGTGAGGTCATCCACTCAATGGCAGTGAACTATGCTAGCCGCCCTCAACATGCACGTGGAGGACTTCAACAGACTTCAACAGATACGGCTGGGACCACCACGACAAAGCAGCGCTCAGAACCTTCCAAGCTGTGCTGAACTCAGCTCGGCTGTATACACTTGATCTATAGCTGTGGAGGATTCACAGAAGACACGAAAAACTTGCGGTTTTGCTGCGTGGATACATTATCAGCAGCCTCAGTATCCAGCAGGCCGTATTATAATATCACAGTTGTGGATGACTTGGTTCGGTCGACTTGCTCTTCGCCGATGCTTGCCTCACCCAGCTATGTCCTGCCCGATGACCGTCTGATTTCTCCTGTTGGGAGCCTGCAGTTCTCGAGTGGCAGACCCTGCTGCCACGTGTTTGCATCACCTGCTGCCAGCGGAGCCACTCGCTCACGGCTACTGTATTTTCATTCTCGCTTGCGGGCTGACTTGATCTGACGCCGCGGCGCGTTGAACTGGTGCAGCCGCCG
>JAIKVD010001503.1:0-10575 GCA_024679075.1 Phytophthora uliginosa | reverse complement strand
CCCGTAGTCGACTCTTATGGGGCTCCGTCCTGCTGACCTACTTCTTCCTTCTGCGACGATCCGCGAATCGGGTCACACCGTTACACGCATTGCCTCAAGTCGGCTAATGCATTTTGCTCTGACACGCAAGGGGTTCCGACCTCGGGCCGAGCAGCGACGTCTGTCACGATTGGATTGGCTGGATGCAAGAACGATCAATATGGGCGTGGGGCGTGGAGAACAATGCATGCTACCGGAGACTCACTCCTCTGTCCAATAGAGGCGCTCAAGCACATCAACAAGGCAAGGCAAGATTTGCGGTGTGGTGCTAATATGTATCTATGCGCAAATCTGGACGCTTCAGAGGTGGCGCAGTCATTCAAGTCGCTGGCCTCGAGCATTGGGGTGCCTCGAGACAATTACTCGACGCATTCAATACGTATTGGCGGAGCTACGGCACTCCTGAACGGGAAAGCGGATAGTCTCTCTATTAAGCTACTGGGCAGATGGATGAGTCACTGCTTTGAGGAGTATCCAGTGCTAGCTGCGCAGGCCACAGTCGACCTCGCCCGGAGAATGATTTGAGATGTGCAGAGGTGTAATTATCCAAGCTTGAGATCGCGGCAAGCATTTTTCATTGGGGCCGCTCTCCGCGCCCTCAAGCATGGCCGGTGAGGACAAACAAGAACTAGTTTGCCCCATGAAAAGTGTCTTGTGTTGCGGAAATATCTCTACTTGAAAGTAGGAAACATGAGCGGAGACGTATTAGCCTGTATCAACCGAATGCTTCAGCAACTTTGGCCAGATAATCAAAGGATAAGCGCGCAGTGTAAATTATTATACTGTTGGCAATGTCAGCTCCTCAACAATTGCGATTGATCTATTTACTCGCTTGCGTGTGAACGCCACAGTGTCGTCCGTCGTCGCTCGGCATACCGCCTCCAGCGCTTCGCGAAGTGCGGGCGAGCACACCTTGAACACATCTTCGTAGTGGAAGGCGCTAAAGCACTCGACGTGGAAGCTACGCTCACATTTTGAGCAGCCGTATCTTGCTTTGTTGGCTATTCCTCGGAGGCTGCACAGATAGCACGTGAGCTTGCCGTTGCTGTTTTTAGTCGAGCTAGGCGTGATAATATGCATGGACGCATCAGCTCCTACCATCTCGCCTAGCGTTTCACGCTGCCGCCGCTTTTTTTTTGCCAAGACTGTTGGCGCCGATGTGTTTTCTCGTTTCGTGTCAAGCAATCCGCAACCCGTCGTTTGAACTCGCGCAGTGTTTGGGTTGTGTCCGTCGTAGGGCAAAATCATTGATCGTCGCCATGTCTAACAGCCACGTAAACAGTGTCATGTCTAGCCAGTTTTTGCGGCGCCGAGCAGGATTTGTCGATCGGAGCTGATCGACTCGATTCACGCCGTTTATGAAGCGGTTGTACACCGCAATCACAGTCGGCGTCATGAATATCTTGCGGTGCAGTACTCGGTCGTCAAACCATCGTTAAATTGGGTATACTCCGTGACAACATGACACGGCCTCCTCAGATGAGCCCAGGAGCGTGAGCGCAGATGGTGTTGCATGCAGATCGTTCGAGTAGAATATCACCACCTTGCGATCTTTGTAAACTATGTATCCGGCTCAGTCAGTGATAATAAGTCTCGGCTGGTACGCGGTTTGGCGTGCTTTAGGACGGTTCTTTTGAGCCTTTTGATGGTGGGCTGCCTTTTTCTTCCAGTCAGCTTCAGGGTCTACAGTAATTACCAATTCCCAAATACCACGCTCCGCAACCCGCCGCACAGATTCCCCCACCGCCGTTTTGTTCCATTTGTCAACCAAGTTTATCCGCACAGTCTCGATCAAGTGCGTCTCGGCGCCAGTGAACGCGAGGATGGCCTTTGCAAAGGTGCGACGGGTATAAAAGTTGTCGGATATCATGAGTCTGTAGCCGCTAGGTGATTGCAGTATCTTTGATTGGTGGCCTACCATAGCTAGCCATAGCGCCGTCGCTGATTTTCCACTTACTACCACGTCATCTCGAGCAAGGGTGTTGAATAGAGGGGTGAAGCATCGGAAAGCGCTGCGTGTACCGCTGATCTGGTGTAGTGCGCTGCGTGTTGCCTGATGCATTATCCCACACGGAGTGCACATAGAGAGAATTCCAGCCTACGACGGCGTAGAAGCGCACACTACTTGTCCGGCTTGGATGGCATGTATGCGCGAGCCTTCGAGCGAGCCTTCGTGCGTACCGTCATCTCGTCGATACGGCTTACTTCTCCGGTCCGGAAAAGAATTAACCGTTCGCTAAATCGACGATAACTCCGCTTCACAACTTCGGTTTGAGGTTGAACATACCTTGTTGTAAAGCTCGCGATATGTGGCTTCGCACAGTATTTTTTTCACTGCAGTTTTCGCGCCATAACATTCACGCTGAAGTCATTTAAACAATCATTTTATGGAGGTGAGAAGGTTTTTTTCCGCTGTGACGTCGAACATGTTCACATGAAAAAGCTAAAATATCTCGCGGAAAGAGGAAAATGCTGCATTTAGTCGCAATTCGCGAGAATAAATACACTGCCTAGAAGCTACAAAAATAGCCAATCAAGTTCAATACAAATCACTTGATATATTTTTTCACCCAATCAGTCGTGCTAAAGTTTGTACGTCGGCCAATCAAATCTGCATACGGCGCGAGGTTTTACTCTAAAAAACCTAACTGCTAATTCTTTTCCGGACCGGAGAAGTACACCAGTAGGCACTGCGAACTCAGCAGCGTCCTGCTGTGCCAGAGAGGGTCGTGCTGCTTATCAAGTGTAGGGTCTTCAGGCACGTGAAATTGCAGTGCGGCTCGTATGTCCTAGAACCTCGTCCTTGGCATGGTCTCGATGAAGGCTGCTTGACCAAGAAACGACTATCTGACCAGTACTCGGTTATTTCGTTGAGTGGGCAGATACTCATAGCAATTTCCAGACCGCAGTAAGCATTGAACTTGCTTTCAGTCAAATTGACTTTGCCGCGAGCCGCCAGTACATCCGATGTCCAGGTCCGCAAACTGTGACGAAACGTAGCCGTGACGAAGAGAGAAAACAGCCCAAACTCGGCGTGATCCTGGTAAGCCTTCGCAACCTTAGCGGCGGCGACAACGTGAAGGCCGCTTTACATATTCAGCAAATCCATGTAAGCTTTGGCGCGAGAGCTGGGTACATCAACACGGCGAACAGAGACACTGTGATTACCAGCACCCGATGATATGTTGCTGGTCTGCTGGGGTATGGTGTCGGTGGTGCCGATGCGCTGACCGGGTAGCAACGGCATGTCTTGTCGTTTCTGAGCAGCGCTTGCATGCTGTAATCGTTAGGCGGAGTCTGTTTGCTTCTGATGTTACTGGGCAGTGCGATGATGCTGCTGTTGTCGTTCAGAAATGCGTGCATGCTGGTGTGGACGCCGAGCAGCGCTGGGTCGGCTGCAGAGCAGTTATCCCGTCGAGACTGGTGTTGGTGATCAACGGAAGGGTACTGAGCTGTGGCGGCTCGACGTAGCCTCGAGGCTGTACGCTGTCGGTGGCAACCTGCCCGGTGCCGCCGCAGTCCGACGTGGAGGCCGGTATATCCAAGCCTCGGACGAGCTCAGGGTAGGGGAACTCAGTTTTGGGCCTAAAACCGACGTGGAGGTAGCGGGAAAACGAAAGCGTGACGCTGAAGTGGAGATGTTGCGTGCGGCGCCTCTATATGCAAAGAATCCTGCTCGGCTCAATTTGCTGTTGGAAACCCTTCGAATCATAAACCACAATCTACCTTTGAGGACGGGCGAGTACAATGAGTCTAAACTCTCAAAGTACTGGTGGTGAAGCAAGAGATGCAGACTGTCGTCAATGCTAAGCGTGTCAAGGACGCTATCGTCGAGTTATATCGGTCGACTAAAGCTGAGATGTCGGAGTACCTTGCGGATAACCGTGAACACTACCCCATTTTCACGCTGGTCGCTGACTTCTGGACATGTAAAACGACTGG
This sequence comes from Phytophthora uliginosa, assembly GCA_024679075.1. Lineage (NCBI taxonomy): Eukaryota > Oomycota > Peronosporomycetes > Peronosporales > Peronosporaceae > Phytophthora > Phytophthora uliginosa. The sequence continues at coordinate 6,594 of JAIKVD010001503.1, read as the reverse complement.
CGACAAGTTTTTAGGATTGCGTGTGTACCTCATCGACAAGGATTGGCGATTCAACTCCGTCCTCCTTCGGGACAAAAAAGTTCAACCCCTCCTACAGTGATCGCGACGGTGGGATTCGCAAGCCATTTAAGACATGGCTGACCAAAATGTTGGAGGACTTTGGATTGACGACAAGCGATTTCTACGGATCTGCCAGCGACTCTGGAGGTGATGTGAAGTACATGCTCTCTACAGCATTACATTTGAAGTGGGAGTGGTGTTTTGCGCACATGGCGCACGCTGCAACCAAAATGTCGTGTGGAGTAAACGGAAAGAAGAGCCGAGAAGCCAATCCTGACATGGCCGAACTGATCACAAAAATGACGCGGGTCATAACACAAGTCAAGTTAGTTTCTACAGCAGGCGACTTATTTTCCGAATTGTGCAAGTCGAAGACAAAAGGTGCGTCTACTCGGCTTCTGGGGTACTCAACTTCTCGGTTTTTGAGCATGACCAACGCAATGAAACGAGTTCTTGCGAAGTGGCCTGCTATCGTTGCCTGGTACGAAGAGCGAGGACGTCAAGCCGTTCGCGATCGCAAACCGCCACCTGATTTCCCTCTTGAGAGTCACCACACCGATTTGATGCATGTGCTGTCGATCCTCACGCCGATAGCTGATATTAAATTTAAGTGTCAAGCGGAGCGTGCGGAGCAAGTGGAGGTGCTGATGTCTTTATATATGAATCGGATTGACGAACTGGGACACGATCAGCCTGTCCCTCATTATCTGTCGACGGAAAAAAAATCCGCAATGGATATCGGCAAGCTCACTAACCCCCTTAGCGTCGAAAACCCGGGATTCGTTACGCGATTCCCTGGATGAGCGGTTCTTCTCTCAGTACTACACGGATTCCAAGTTTGCTACTTGTGATTTTGTGCTGGAGATGATGTTGAAGCTTCATCCAATCTACAAAAACACACAAGAATCTCTCAACCGTGTCGTCGTTATGTGTTGTCGGCAGCATGTCATAACTGGACGGCATGCTGTGGAGAGGTTGAGGGAAGTGAACGACAAGATTCGCTCGAACCTACTATCCCTACTGAAGTCCGTTGCAGAGCCGCTAGAAGCTGCTGAGGAGCAAGCTGACTCATCTGTCGCACGCTTGAGCCGACTTGAAGCGCGGTTCGCTCCACGAGCTGTCAGACCAACAACTACTAGCCGAGTTGATAGACGTGCAGAAGATGAACTGGATCGGTGGTTGGAGGACCCAATTGGGGTCCAACGCTATGCGGACATGGCGCCGAAAGAGTCCGTGCTTCAGTTTTGGAAGAGACTCGAAGAGTCAGGCGAGTACCGGCTTATCCCTAAAGCTGTCAGAGTTTTATTCGCTATACCATCTTCTTCGTGTCAGATTGAACGCGATTTCAGTGTCAGCGGAGAAATGGTAGCGCCCTAGCGTACCAGTTTAGCTGGAGATAGCATTGACATGTGCATCTTTTTGAACCGGAACCCCGAGTTTGTGAACTTGCTTCAGTGCGAAGAAATCCCGAGGGGTCAGCACAAGTTGTACGCGCGCCCAAGTCTCGAGTTTGACATTGATCTCGACAGCTATCTGGACGATTTGGACTCTGATATTCTTGCTAAATTTGTGTCAAGTACTACCTTGTCCAGTGAATTGCTTGACGAGGAGGAAGAGAAGTCATCGCTGTGATTCCCGAATGCACAACATCGGCGGAGGTGCAGTTGGCGGTGGTGGTTCTAGAGCAATAGTCACATGACGCTGGGTTCGTCCGCTGCGGGTACTAGGGGCATTAGTAGGTGTGTCCGGCGCTTCGGCCAGTGGCGTGTCTGGTGCGGCGACGCTGGGCAGCGGCGACTCCGTGGACAGCAAATCAGGACCGGTGGAGGTGGCCGGCGGGTCAATTACCGCGCGCAGCGGCAGCACTGTGTCCGTACGCGGAGGCAGCAGTGGCGGCGCGTCTGTGTATGGTTCTGTGTCGTTGCCGAGCAGCTGTGTTGACGCGAGTGCTCCCAGCGGCAGCAAGCGCGAACATGACGGGCTCGGTAGCGAGCGGCGTTGTGGGCGTTCGCACGGGCAGCACAGGTTCCGGTGCTTCGGGTTCTCTGTCGTTAGCGTGTGGTGACGGTCTAGAGCGGCCAGCGGTGACGTGATCTTGGCGAGCAGCAGTTCGACGTCGTCGGATTCAGGAAATGTTGATTTTCGTGGCGGATTGACGAGCAGCGCCAGCGCACGCGGAGGCTCCATGTCTGTGCTATTCGGTCCGGATGCCACGGTGACCTTGGCGAGCGGTGAACGCCGCACTGCCACTGGCGGGATTGTCGTCGCCGTGGCCGACGACAGCACTTGTGAAGATGCAGACAGCTGAGTGTGCGCGGTTGATCTCTTAGTGGTTCATCGGGTGTCGCCGGCAGTGTTGCGTTGTCGGGTGGTCTGGGACCGTCCGGTGCGACGACCGGAGGAGGGTGTGTCTGGACGGCGGCGCGAGCGAGGCTAGCCTCGATGGACGTGCAAGTATCTCGTCCGGGGAAGGCTTGCTGGGAGCTACACCGTGCGTGTTGAGACCGGTGCGAGTGTGGCTGGCGCTGGTTCCAGCGGGTGCGACTTCGGGCGGCGTGACTGTGTCGTCAGGCGTCTCGACCGCGAGCAGCAGCGGTGGCATGTCATTGGCTTATGGGTCGACCAATACCAGAGCCGGCAGCGTGTTGATGTCGGGTCGCTTGATCAGCACCTTGAGTGGCGCTGGCAATGAATGTATCGAGCGGCATTATGTCCGTGGGCAGTGCTGCGTCTGGTGCGGTATCGCTGAGCTCTGGGGACGCCGTGGACCGCGCATGAGACGCTGTTTGTGTGTAGTGGGTCAAGCGCTAGTGCAGACGGTGGCGTCTTCAGTGTGGTCGGCGGTTCTGGTGGTGGCGCTCGCTCTGGTGGCGCTATGACAGTGTATAGCGGTGGTGGTCGTCCGAAGCGGCTCGGGTGGTGACTTGAGTGTCGCGCAAGGCAACAGTACTGACGTCGACAGCGGTGTGGAGCTGCTTATTGGCGTGTGGCCATCGCGTCGGGTGCGCAGCAGGTGAAGGTCGTCGGGTCTGCGAGCTCTCTGGGCGACGGCGGTGACGTGTCGATTGACGGCGGTTTGTCGGAGGTGGCTGCAGGCGGGTCGGTATTACTAACGAGTGGCAGCGGAGCTGCGCGTAGCGGCGGCGTGCTCGTGTCGACAAGCGCAGGGTCGGGCGGATGGAGTGGCGAGACCGTTGTCAGCACGAACGCTAGCAGCGCGTCGAGTGGTTCTGTGTGCACCATCAGTCCGATGGCGTGGGCACTGGGTCCGTCGATCTGTCAGGAGGTTCTTCCGTGAGCGGAGATGCCCCTCGTGTGTCTGTGCATGGCGGCGCGTCCGACGAGTCGACTGGTGGCAGCGTGACGATCGCCAGCGGTGAGGATGTGTCAACGGAGAGCGGTGCCGTGATGCTGAACTCTCATACTGCTGCAGGCAGTTTTCTCGGTTGCGCCGTGTCGTGTCGAGCGGCTCGGTGGCGTCCGGGTCCTCTGGTGCAGTCTCAGCCACGTCTGGCTTGTCGACCGCCCAGTCGACTGGGGCTGTGCGTGTCGGTGGCTGAGACGCTGCGGCAGCTGGCGGAAATGTGACCATGTCCGGAACTTCCGGACAGGTAGCAGCAGCGTCGACGCCGCTGTGATGAGTGGCGCTGACAGAGTCTCGAGCGGCATCGTGTCTGTGCGCAGTGCAAATTTGAGTGGTGCGTCTGCCTCAGGCGCGGTGTCGTTTGTATAGAAGCATTCGGAGCTGGTGACGAGCTTCACCAACTTGTACATGTCTTATGGCACCGTTCATGTGGATTGCTTATACTTCGCTACAAATTCACAGCCATTGGCACTCAACGTGAAAACATGAGAAACATTCGTATATTGATGCAATCCCCATTTCTATTGCCAAGTGCTACAACTTTTTCTTCGACAAATGCCGTCGTGCAGCTACTTCCGCTCTCTGAGCAACTTGTTGCTGCAGACTAGCCACAAGATAACGAAGATCCTGGCTTCGTGCCGGTGGCCGGTAGCCAAGCCGACGCTGTTCCTGAGGTTGGATTCGTGAGAGAGGTGGGGGAGGCAAGTTCGCTAGACCATCCAAGTGCCAGCTTTGCTCTTGGTGTACAGGTGGTGGCCGCTCCAGCTCCTGTATAAGCGGGGGTTGAAGCACTAAGACCACGTTTGCCGGGCTCGTGACCCCGTCGACAGCCAAATCGAAAGTTTGACTGCGACGGTAAGTAGCAGGTAGCTCCACTGGAAATTGCGTTCGTTGAAGCCCAATAGCCCCCTCCTCGTGACCACGAGTTCGCGTGCGCGAGACGGCTATTTCTTCCAAGTCTTCATCGTGTGCATCCTCACCCAATAAAACATTCCCAGCAGCATTAAGTACCGTCGACCCACGTCTGACGTCAATATATGTTCTGCTCCATGCATCTTGAATACGCTTTTGCAACCGAAGCTCCACTGTACTCATTTTTTCTTCGTCCTCGTCGTCCTCTTCGTCCTCAGCATCGTCAAATAGTTGCTCCCGTTCACGAGAGCTATCTGTTATTGCATTGAGATCGCGGATGCCGATTTTAATGGCATTACCAATTGTATTTGCAGCTGCTTGAATGCTTCGCTCAATTGTGGCGTTAATTTGAGCGGCGAAATCGACGCGATCTGGTCCTGAGATAATGGGATTCTGCGAGCACTGGGTTTCCTGCTCAAGTTTGGACTTCTTGTCCACCTCACTGTGCAAGACGTCTTGAATCACAGCTTTAATTGCTGCTTCGTCGACAGGTATCGTTTCGCTTCTAGTCTGCGATATGTGTCTCTGCAGCTTTTCACGCAAAATTGAAGTCGCATCGGCCTGACGCTGGCATTGGAAATTGACGTCCGCCTGGGTGTTAATGAGTGCGCGTTGTACTCGGGCTTCTAGTTGACTCTCTCTCTCTGCGCCGTCAATTCCAAGACGAGTTGCTGAGCATATTCACGCATTGGCCCTTCAACACCGCTGACAATTTCACGCTGCATTTCATCCCGTGTATGATGCAGCTCAGCTTCCAGGTTCCAGGGCCCTTTTAATACCTCCAGCAGCACCTGTGGACGACACTTCAACCATCCGTTGCACGAGGTGATTAATATCCTCACCGGGGCGCATTTCACCACGTAAAACCGCAATCTGGTCCTCTACCACCTGGTGAATGCGTGCTGGAATTGCTTCAAGGTTACTAGAAATATTGGCTTCAACCTCTTCAAATCGGGCACGAGCTCCGCCATTCTGGGATGCAAGCGCTAACTGCGTCTCGTGGGACGTTCTCTGCACTTCTTGCAAGGCCTGATCGAGCTTCTCATTCACGAAGTGCTCTATCTCGCCTTTCTTCTTGTTTTCATGGACTTCTAGGCGCTGGAATTTCTCCTGAATCTCTCTGTGAGTCGCCGTCAGCGCTTCTCCTAGCTGCTGCGCGATGACGCGCTGTTGTTCCGTTAGGTGTAGCACATTTGCCTCTGCTGATGCTTGGACAGCCATCAGGACAGCGTTTTGAGCGTCACATTGGCTCTGTTGCTGGCTGTACAGCATCGCCTGCTCTGCAGCCAAAGCCTGGGTCTGGGCGAATGAAGTGCTGCGCGAGGTTTGCTATGTGCTCGTCGGCGCCTGGGGCGAACTGCGCGACAGATGTCTGCCGCGCACTTGAATACTCGACAAGCGCAGTTGCTTCCTCAGGGTCGAGATCTTGCATACCGTCTTGAGCAGCAGCTTGAGCAGCAGCTTGAGCACGGGTCAACACCATCGGGTTGCTGGGGGAGGCGAATTTATTCTGTGGCGTCTCAAGATTGAGATATATTTCACCTGATATTGGCCAATAAGCAAAATAGTGATTTTGGACGAATCAAATCCGCAGAAGAACGAGCTTGCCTGTCGAGTGCACCATCTCTCGAGTGAGCTCGTAGGGTTTTTCGAGGAGCTCCAAAACCTCACGAGCACGACTCTTAAGGTTTTTGGACTCCTCATCAAACCTCACGAGCAGGTCTCGTTGGACATGTACGTGGACCAGTAGCTAAAGGGTTAACATTCCTAACTTCCAATCTTTGCAAACATAACCCAATACAAAGCATGCCCGTCCTTCGCGCGGTCGGGTGACGGGGGCTTTACCAACAGTAGTACTCCATCTGAGCTTTGTATACGAAGGGTGAAGGCGGTAAGGGAGGCGAGGTCAAACTTACCTTAACCTTCGAAGGTTGGATGTTAGTAAAGTGATGTTGACAGGTTAGTCGGGGACAGCATCACATACATTTTTGTACATGTATGTGAGCCACCCTAAGAAATGAAAAAAAGCTCTTTCGCACCATACCGTGATGGTGCCGACGGCGGCCAACACACTTATGATTGGCTAAATTAATAAAATTCATCTTCTGGCTTAAACTCTTGGGGTAGAAGAGGGTAGCATTGGAGGTCTGTCAAAGGAGGACTGTCAACGGAGAGGACAGGCACGCGGCCGCAGGACGAGGACGGCGCGCGGATCGACGCGTGGGGGGGGGAGTGTTCGGCTCGACGCGGCGGAGGAC
>JAIKVD010001502.1:0-10578 GCA_024679075.1 Phytophthora uliginosa | reverse complement strand
AGGATGTTGTGACCTCTACGCCCGCACCTAGAGCATACAATTGGAGATGCTTCAGGGCCGCGGCTACGAAGTCGACTCTGATTGCGAGGCCTGCCAGCGGATCTGTAGCTCGGCGGTGGTAGTGTTACTTCGTCTCGCAATGCCGAATTGATGTCAACAGGCGTAAGTGAGTTCTGGAACACGGAATGTAAACAGGCATACACCACGCAGTGCGCGAACACCTCCTCCTCGTGCGTCTCCTGGCCGGGCTCGGGCTCCTGTAGCAGCACGACGTTTGTGAGCTCGTGGCGCGCGCACATGTCCAGCAGCTTCTGGCGCTGCGCCTGCTGCACCTCGGAGCTGCTGCACACGGGCGAGAACTGCGCCGCGCGGCCAGCGTTCTCCATGCGCGAGACCATCGCAGGGTCGGCTCTTCCTTCCCGACCTGGTCGAAGTCAAAAGTGCTACATGACTGATAAACACTTGTAGAGCAGCAATGGTACTGATTAGCAAATTCCCACACGGAGTAGGTACCGATTAGCAATTTCCCCCCCAAAAAAACGAAATGTCTGATTTTCATGCGACGTGTGAGAATTTGTTTTACGCCTCCATGAAGCGCTTCACGGCGTCAACGAGGTCGGCCTTCCGTCCGACAGCCGCGAGTCCGTGGGCGTGCAGGAACGCCTTGAGCTGAGGGATGGTCTTCTTCTGGACGGCGTTGGAGGCGACGAGCGCAGCCCACTCCTCCTTGTCGAACGTCTCTGCCGCTTCAGGTTTGCCTGCGTTCGTCTTCGCAGGCTTTTTGGTCGTCGTCTTGCGCCCTCCGGAAGCCGAAGACTGAGATTAACAACGAACATACGAGCTGGTCAACGCACAGCTTTCTACAGTACTTAGAGGCAAGGAAAAGCAGACGACCGACCTTGCGCTTGGCGTTGCTGGACGCGTCAATCAACTCCCCACCGCAGACTTCTCGGAAGGCCGTGATGGCGTCCTAGATAGCAGAACCCACCATACACATCGTCGATCAGCTGAGGAGGCCGAAGCTGAACACCATTAGCTGAGGAGGCCGAAGCTGAACACCATTCCTTTGCACTTACATTCACTTCAACTTGATCAAAACCCTCGGCATCGGGGAGGGTGGTGTCTTTTGTTTCGTCGAATTCCAACACTTCCTCGTCCAGGGCAAGCGCTTGAATGGCAGCATAGTGCTTTTGCAGCTCTGAAATGTTACAACCGAAATCGGTAAGTTGATACTGACTGAGCTATCAAGACCCCCACACCAATGATACTAGGGAAACGAACCTGGGTTCTCGAAACTTGGTGCTTCCGTCAACTTCAGCGTTGAGATCATGTGCTTCGCAGCGTCAATCTTTTCTTGATCAACTAAGAGGCCATGAAATTAGAACCAGTTAGCAGCAGTAACGCGCTCAACAAATCCGACTGTCGACTTACCGCTCGTCACGGGATCGACAGGAATGTCTCGAATGTCATCCAGGTACGGCAAGAAAATGACGTTGAACCCTGACGGTTGCACTTGACCCATCTCGTCATTCTCTTCCTCCTGTGGGACGAGTGCCACGAGGCGAGGCTCGCTTGTTTTCCGCGCAATCAATCTCGCCAAGGCAAACTTCTTCTTTCGGACCATTGAGTTCAGAATCGCCATAAAAGCCGTGGAGCTCCCTTCGATGTACCCGTCGCAAGGGTACACGAAGTACGGCGAACGGATGTTTTCGTTCCACTTGAGAGAGCTCAACGGCTTAAAGCAGATTAGCTGAAGTCCTGGGGCATCGTAATGCTTGATTTCCACAACGTCATCCCTTGTGAAGTACACGCGCTTGCCTCCGAAGTCGATATACTTTTTGATCTGGTCGGGTGTGAGGTAGGCCCCAGTGTCTTCGCAAAGCCACTTCGTCTCTGTTTTCAGCGGGGTGTTCGTGCTTGCATCAAGGGCCACTGGGGTGTTTTTGCGCTGCACGACTACCAGCACGTAGAGCTCCACTCCAATTGACACGCCTTTCGTGATATGGAGAGGGAATGTCGTCAGTCTGCGCTTACGGAACCGCTTGCGCAGGGACCCGTCCATCAAATCATCTAGCGAGTCGACAGGAAAAGCTGGCTGGTAAGACGCTTCATTTTCAACCGATTCTTCGTCTGCATCGGCTGAGAAATTTTTGAAACTGCAGCCGTAGAATTTGGACAGGTCAAACACCTCCTTCCCTGGAGGGGTAATGTAGAATAGGTTCAATGTGCGCTTTAGCTCCGTGTGATTCTGTCACAAATGACCATCCAAAAAGCGCTCAGCAAACCGTGGAGCCGACTTTTAGCTGTGAACTGGTATGTCAAATGTACCTGAACTTGCTTCTGAATCCGCCCAACTTCTTCTGCATCCGGGGTCTGCGGACTCTCATCATTTGTGAATATCCAGATGCGCTGTGAGTCTTTCTTCTTCAAGCTACAAAGAACGCCGAGAGAGAGAGAGACAGAAAGATGAGAAAATGAGTCCTCATTGCTCGAAGTACCATATGAAAACCTACTTTGCGTTGGAGAACGAGATCCCGCATTGCCACAAAGCATTGCTAAATGATAACTTGTCTGAGTTTTCCATGGACTCGTAGGCTGACTGTACGTCTGTCTCCAACAGCGCCTAGAAATATGCACAATGAAAATCGCCGCGGTTAACACAATACAAGGCACAAGACGGGGGAAGGCTACACAAAATAACCTGCAAGTCCTTGATCCGCTGTGCTGACGGGTATCCCAACGGCTGAAACTCGTAGACTTGCTCCAGTGTGCCTGCCTCTCCGCGCTTGTTCTGCATGATACCAGCAGTTAGTTCTCAACTGATTCAACTGATTCAGAGCCACCAGACGAGTCGGTGACCCACCGTCCCAATGAAAACGACACTCAGCAGGGAGTTGTCGTTCGCGACCACTTTGGACTTGAGCAGCTTGATCACCAGCTCCACGACGGCGTGGAACCACGTTGACGGAGCCTTCGCCTCAGCCGCGTGCGGATACGGGGAGAACATGGCGTTGCGCACATCGAGCAGCACGATCAGCGCGTCCTTCCCGCTCTCGGCGAGTTCCCAGTCCTCCTCCTCGCCCGTTGGCTGCTCCCCACCGGCGCTCTGGCTGCCCCACACGTCCATACTTAGGTCAAATCCGCTAATGATTTGATGGGCCACGATCTTTTTTAAAAATGGCTACAAAATGCAACTTTTGTTTTTTACCGAATCACAATTTTTTACTTTGGCGACGCGTTCGTTCACGCCGAAGCCGTGCCGTGCTGAGAAAGATCCAAGGGTGGGAGACTCGACGTAGAGGCCATTTCCTTCTCAGCATTCTCAAGTAGAGCGCGGAGCATCGTTTTGGACAGCCGTGGGTACTCCTTCGACTGGAAATTGCGCTCGAAATACGCGCTGCGATCACGCAGTGCCTCGAGGAGCGTCGAGCAGGACGAAATACCGTCAGCGTCTAGGCGGCGACTGAACGCACGTAGGTCATCTGACCGCCACATGAATTGCCCTCCCAGGCACTCTAAAGCCTTCTGCAGCGATCGTGAGCAGTGGATGGAGCGAGGGCTGGCACTCGCGGTGGTTGAGGTGCTCGATGAATCAGTCCGGCCGACGGGGTCATAGAGTACAGAGTTATCGTAGGCGAGTTTAGCGGTAGGCCATTCAGGAATCACTCTCGAGGAACCACAAGAGGCTCGAGCGTCCTTCCACGCTTCCATCAGCGTCGGATACTGCTGCAACAAAGACTCCTTTTGCTGAGCATCACCGGAGCGATACAACAGCCCGCAGAACTCATCTGCCGTGTACGTGCAGGTCTCCCACTTCGCTTCGTACTGTTTCTTGAGCACCTCGAACTCCTCCAGCCACTGCTTTTCGAATCGTTCGTCTTCCAGCTGCTCGCGGAGCAACTGATCCTCATCGCCATCGATTTCTGCTCGTATCTTGGACTTGACCTTCAGGAGTGCCCCTATCAGGCCTCTCTTTTGAGCCTCGGTAGCTTTAGCGGTGCTGTTGTCATGCAGTTCGGTATCTTGGGGTGCTCGCCGCAAGAAAGACAGCGTGTTACGACCTACGCTAGCAGCCCGCAAGAAGCCGAGAACGTCCACTGTTTCCTTCCCTTGACAATCTTCCCCGTTCACTCTGATGAGCAGATCTCCTAGTCGCAGAGACGCCAGAGCCTCTTTGTTGGGCGCATCTTGCCCGTCGCCCACGCTCTCTGGCCCCTCCACAAACCCGTCCACTGCCAAGCCATGACTCCAGCCGTCGGAGGCAGCCACCTTGGCGAAGTAGATGCCGAATCCCTTTTCAGTCTTGTCAATGACAGCGTCGAACTCCATGCTTCGTTTAGGTGCAATACCCTTAGGTGCAACTAAAAAGATACGATGTGATAACACGAAACGTCGCGAGATATGATTGGCCATAAACGACGTTATCATGGCATGAAACGTCACAAGATATGATTGGCCAAAAATGATGTAACGGTTATTTGAAACACGTTGTTTTAAACATATTTTATTCTCATTCTTTCTGTCACTGTCGCTACCGCTGTGGTTTTGGACTAGGTGCAATCGCTCGTTGTACTGGGTGCGAAGTGCACACACTTTGAAGCTAACTCTCCTCTCAAAATAGCTCCTCTCAAAATAACTTGCTGCTTCCCTCAACAAATCTGGCTTCTCATTGGACAGCGGATCGTCACGATTATGACCAATTAGCGAACTGCAATATATGGTTGGCTGTGAACCGCTGCGCAGGAAACGTAACCCGGACGGAAACGTAACCCGGATTTGTTCAACCCAAACCATCCCCAGCTGTGAAGTGTACCTCCACCTCTTGGTACAGTGTACCTAAACACTGTGTATTTTTATCTAACATGATAAAAGTAGCATGGTCATACATGATAAAATGATAATAGCATGGGGACTTATCGCGCTGGTTTGTGCTGATTCTGATTCGTTTTTGCTTGAGGAATAGGCAGACTCTCACGGGTTTTGAAGCAGTCCGCGTAATGATCATTACTGACAAACCACAACATTCATAGACAAATCAATATATTTAGCTGAGAACCTGTATACAGTAAGCGCAATCACTTCCGGTACTGCTATAAGCAAGTACCCTGAATTGAGTGATACAATCGTTTTGGAGGGGTGACGGGCGATAGGCGACGCGGCGGAGCTGAAACAGGGCTGCTGCCGCCCACCAGTCATTACTCCCCACTAGCCCCCCCCCACACACACAGAGAGATACAGCACAAGCGCCCCGCCTCATCCGCAAGACTGTCAACGGCCGGTCATCAGGCCGACAGCCCATCTATGATTCAACATGTGCATGGGGTTGGCCAAGGTCACCTTTAAGTTGAAGCATGTGCCGACATAGACAACGATTTCCGCCATCCCACGAATGGCCTCGCCATCATGAGTAAAGTATATACTGATAGAACTGTCGGGTGTCCCAGAACACTCGCATCATCAGCGATTGCGCGGCGACGGTTGAACCGTCACACAATTCCTGCCCAGGCCCAAGTAGTACTCGAGCTCGGGGAACCGCGCGACTGTCGCCCTGTACCATCCTGCTCCCAGCGCGTGGGCAGCTTCCCGTCGGAGATACCCGGTTCGCCCTGTCACAAAAGCTCTGGATGCCCTAATTCTCTCCCGGCTCGATGACCACATGTAGATATTTATATCGAATCATAAGATAGGGTCTGACCGGGATACCGGAAGTGAGAGAATGGGTCCCAAAATCAGGGCTCAGCCATGAGGCGGGACCTTGATCTCAGATCACGCAACTCCGACTATAAGCTAAAAGTTCAGATCCCAGGCTGGATGAGGCGCGTGTTGTTCACTCCTGCAATCCCTTACCTTATGTTGTCCTAATACTAAGCCTGGAGGTCCAGACTTGCGTCGACCACACCAGCTGCCTCTCATTTGAACGTTTCCATATGACCTCCAAACGAAGCTTGCTCCTCGCTTAGCAGGTCCTTGTTTGCATGCGAGTAGCCCGCGATGCCCCGGTTTTCTTGAAGATAAACGCTTCACATACACGCGCACTTAGTACACACTCCTTCTCAGACCCTTGGATCTAGGTGGTAACAACCTCCTCCTTGTCCAACGACTGCGGCCTCGAGTCGTTCCAGTCACGACACTTCCTCAGCCGGTCTAGACTACGAGCCGCGCAACAGGACTTCACTCGCCCCTCAGACCTAGAGTAACACCAAGATTTGGCTCGGTTTGAACCTGTCTTAATCCACGGGTTTCGCCTCTGCCCCTTGAGACTTCTGCGCACCGTGTCTTGATGTAGACAACACAGCGAAGATGGGATCCACTATTCCAGATTGTTCGCGCCACATGAATAGCACCAGCAGCCCCAAAACATACTGGCCCAGGTACTGCTCGGCTAAAATTTCAGAGCAGACCACCTTCCATCCGAAAATATGAAGCACCGCCAGGAAACTAGAGAAAAATAGCCGCCCGCGAGTGAAAACCCAACAAAAAAGCCGGGCTAAGTCGAAACAAAGAGAACCTACCTCAGTCACTTGTGCTCTTAACAAAGAACTCTGCTTTAAAATCTGACACATGCACTAACAAAGATCTACTAAGTAAGAGCCCCCCCCCTGTGTTCAGCTTCCACTGGGTGAGAAGTCACTGGCTCCTGCGTCTGCGGGCCGCAGTTCCTATCCAGGTTGCACTTCCATTGACCAGGAGTCGCTTGATTGCGCCGGATCACTCTGGACTCTACTCAGGCGTAATCGAATAACGCCAATATCCTAGGTCTGTGATTGGCCGGTATCCATAGGCGACCGCTCGGACCGAGTCATGTGTGAAGCAGACCGGCTCACGAAGAGTCACAGCCATGCGACCCTCTTGGGCGAAACCACCGAAGATATTAGATCGTCTCGGCGTAGTCCACATCGCGAAAACGACCACATCCCAGACTCCTATATAACAGATCAGATTCCCAAGTCACATCTCAAACCTAGTCCGGGCTCGGACTCTGCTACTCTTCCAACTAAACTTCCATACCAAGTTTGAGATCCCATATCCCAGACCTTAAACATCAGGTCTCAGAACCTGGAGCAAAGTTAAATATCGGATTTCCAGCTCAGACTAGATCCCAGATCTTAGATTTAGATTTCAGATCCCAAAATTTGAGGCGGGTCCAGATACCAGATCTCAGGTCTCTGCTCTAAACTCCAGGTTGGTTCCAGACTTCAGACTCAAGACATCAGATCCCAAGATCAAACTTTCAAGCTCAAGACTCGACGTGGAAATCAGATCGTAGATCTGGGATCAAATGCATACATCTCATTGGTAGAAAACGCTGCTTTTCACCAATAACATCTCTGTGGTATGTATATGGACCACTCAATGTTGCCATTACTTCGTGTTGAACTAAGGATGGAGGTGACCAAAATGTGAATCTCCTCTATACGAATGATATATACGCGTATCAAGACGTACGAAGCGAGCTCAAACTTGTGTAGCAGTAACCGCAAACAAGTTAGCCTTTTGTCCAATAACAGAAGTCGCACATATAAAGAGAAGATTTCGGGTCTTCTACACGAGGAGTGGTTACTTTGGAGCATTCAAAACTTTGAAAGGTGATTTTCCAGATTAAATTTTGCTCCATGATGTACCCCAATGATCTCAGCTTGCGAGTAGCCGTGCTGGTTTGTTTGCAACTCCGAGTTGGGCCAGATCGGCCACGTGCTGGTGATAGATCAAACCGAAAGGAGTCGAGGCGCAAAGACTGGATATCCGAACAAGTCGACATCAAATAAATTTAGTACATCTTTAAGGGACAAACATGATCTTAAACACAGGGGATCGCAGCAGTAAATACCACCCGCCCGACTCAATATATCTCGTTTCCGTTCAATGGTGACCCACGATAATCGTGCGTATGGCAAAGCAAAATAATAAGGGGCTACTTCACTTCTTATCCGATGCTTGATGAGCTACATTCAACTATGCAGTATTGACCGCTAAGGATCAAATCTGTCGAATAAAGTGATTAGATGAGGTATTAGAGACCATTTGGAGCGAGTTTGGTTTATTGTTTGCGTGATATACCGGTATGCACACAAAAACGACGAAAAACGACCGGTTTACGAATCACCTACCCCAATTCCTACAAAAGTTTTTTTAAAGTCCGAGAACAGAGCATTCCTATCCCACGTATCTGCATCTGTGTTGAATCACCGATCCCTGCTAATATGTATAATTGTATAAAAATTGAGCTTACTAAATTCAAAAGAAAGTACTAGTACTTATCTAATATCGCAAAGTAAATAATAGAAGGAAGTACATGCCACCTGCGAAGGAAGACTAGGCCAACATGCTACAGACTAGAGCGTGAGAACGAGACGGACAAAACTCGATAAATCGACCCTTTGATCGCTATCCGAAGTCACAGGATCTTCCAGAATGCATTTCAATCCGTTAGGTTTTTCATTTACTTAAGGTTTTTCGAGAAATACCAATTTGAATATGGACGGGAAACATGAAGGAAGTATTGCCAGCCAGCTGCTTTGGTGGTCATTTTGCAATCTTTGCCCACCCTATAGATGCCCTTCTCGCCTCTCCCCCTCCTCGACTCTGCCCCAAGAAGTCCTCCTCGACGCGTGTGTACCTGACCAACGAGCAGAAGCTGTTGGTCTGCATGCAGCATAAGAATCATCCGGGATTATCCTACAACGATCTCGGTCGCTGAGTCAAGTCGCAATTCGGCCTGTCCTCCCCGCCATCCAAGGCCGCCGTCGGCCGCATCGTCAAGATGGAAACCCAGTCGCAGGCACTGTGGTCAGCGTCGTTGGCGAAGAAGCACCTGCCGCCGCGCCGCTCGCTACTCCAGGACGTCTTGCTGTTGGAGACCATGATTCATTGAAGAGCAGCGCGGTGCTCTCAGCGGCCGTCGCATCATCCGACTTGGGCGCGTCTGCGCCACTCGTCTGAGAATCCCTACGCATCAGCTCCCCCCGTTATACCCGTACATGTTGGCTCCGGGACTTCCAAACACGCTACGGGCTGCGGATCCGCCGCGCCTACGGGGAAATTGACTCTGTAGACATGAGTGCTGCGCGTGCCGCGGTGCAGAATCTTCGGAAGAAAATAGGCCACTACAATCCGTGTGATGTGTTTAACATGGATGAAGCGGCCTATTTTTATAAGGCAGTGCCCCGAACTTCGATATGCTTTGGCTCCGCGCCTGCTCTGAAGCAGAACATGTCTCGCTTCACGCTGGTGGTCGGCGCGAACGCAGATGGAAGCGAGGAGCTGCCGCTCATGATCAAAAGAGCCTCGGTGGTACCGCTCCAAGCCTCCGAGTATCGTGTATGAGGAAACGGCGAAAGGCTGGATGACAGTGCCACTATTTCAGAGGTGGATGCAAGGTCCCAACATTCGCATGGCGAATGAGCAGTGCAAGATCCTACTTATTCTTGACAATGCCCCCGTTCACAAGATTCCGGCCGAAGCATTGTCGAACATTGAAGTGGAAATGCTGCCACCGATCATGACCGCTGCTATTCAACCAATGTTGGCAGTAGGGACTTTACGTTTCGGCCAATGGACGGCCGGAACGTGGTTGCGCCGTGGGGTTTAGTCCATACGGCCAAGGCCGGGCCAGTCCAGTTTGGGCCACACGAGCCAGTCGAGTTTGGAACAAACTAGTACATATAGCACCCTGCCTCGGCAATGGGAGGGGATCGCCAAGGGGGTCGCCCACCGTACCCGCAGGCTAGACACTTCAAGCCACTGGCGGAACTGGGGCTGGCAGGAGGAGGGTACTCATATCGAGAGTGCAGCTTCTCCAGGGCAGCGTATGAGAACAACGAGGCCACCAGGTCACCAAAGATAATCATTGGTAGAGCGCGTAACTATTTTAGCCACCTCGTCACATGCGAGTTCTACCAGGCGGCTCAAGCTCCTTTAGGATCACCGTGTTCATCAGTTGCGCCTACTACACCAGCAGCTACCCCAGCGGCTACACAGGAGCCGAATTCGGCGTCGTCGATTGAAGCAACACCTGCAGGCGCGCCTCGTCCGTTATCTTCGCCAACAGCATCCCAGTGCGCTGACTCAGTCAGCAGTCAGACTCGTTCACGGGCTGCAAGTCATTCGCGTGCGCGTGGTCAGCCTCCGAGTCACAAGCGTCGCAAGTCTCCGCCGGCGAAGAAGCTAAAGCCACAGAGCCGCAAGATTAAAAAGGCTGAAATCAAGAACATTGAACGCGCACTTATTGAAGCACACGCCGACAACCATCTCCCCGACAGACTTATCGAGCAGGAGACTATTTTGCGATTTTTGGAGTTGCTATGCCCAGGGATATTCGACATTCTTCCTTCTCGTCGCACGCTAGGGGGTCGCATTAGACAAGAACATGCTGCCCGGTGCAAAGCAGTGGATTGCGAAGCGCTTAAAGTAATGGTGGAAAACACTGGGGGCTGGGTCAATTTACTGTCGGATGTGTGGCAGAATATCTCTAAGCAGCACTTGCTAGGTTGCCAACTTGCTCTATTCGGCATACTTCATACATACGACTTACTTCCTGCTGGAGATCGTCATCATGGCATAGCAATTGCCAAAGAACTG
>JAIKVD010001501.1:0-10579 GCA_024679075.1 Phytophthora uliginosa | reverse complement strand
CCCGCGGGACGACAGTCAGGGGGCGGAGGAGCCCCCCGCCAGTCGCCAGAGACGCCCCGAGTCCCCGCGGGAGGAGGACAAGAAGGAGGAGGAGAACCCGCGGTTCCGCCACCGTGAGGACGACGCGGACAGGGGCGAGGACGAGACGGCTGAGGAGAACCAGCCCACCACGACTGAGGAGCCAACGCAGCAGAATCAGACGGAGTAGAGAGAAGTGGTGGTGGTGCGTTTTCTTCTTCTTCTCATGTTCTTCTGTGGCAGTGGATAGGAGGGCTGTGCTGGGGCTGAAGTTGCACGTGTAATGCATGCTGGATTTCATTTGATATGGGTTATGTTGTTGTTGTTTCTTGTGGGTGAGAATTTCGTCTCGTTTGAAGAAAGTAAAAGTTTGGTTATGTATTAATTAGTTAGCTTAAGTTTTTTTGCTTGCCTCAGGCAAATTCAGTGTCTGATGGTCATTGTCTTCGAAACGTGGTCCCTGTGCAGGCTTAAAGCAGCACGCTCACCAGGAGAGACGAGACCAGCACCATGCTTGCAGTCACAAGACCGGACAGTTTGACTGAGTGGCCGCGTTGCTCGCACCCACCGAAGCTGCAGTTTCAGTGAACGGTAGCGTGACCGATTGGTCCGAGAATGTGCAGCCGCCATTGTTCGGAATGTGCAGCAGCAGCGCCTTCGCGTACGAGTTGAAGCCGTCCACCATCTGCACGAACCCGTCCTGGAGGAAAGTATCGCTATCGCCGTCTTCGGTGGTGGCAACACCCAGCGCGAAAAGCACCTTCTCGGTGGCTCGTAGCCCCATCCGAGGCAGACCCGACGACGAGGCGGCGTAGTCCAACAGCAGGTTGCCGCGGATTGACTTGTCCGACGTGAAGAGATCGGACAGCGACACGCTCGTGCCGTCCGCGTCGATGGTCTCCGAGAAGATCCCCCAAGACTTGAGGTACTGCATCAACGTATCGATGGGCTCGAGGCAGATGCCCATGGCGTCCACACCGTTGGTGCCGAATCCAATCGTGGCGGTGGCGTCCTTTGTGTTGGTGAATTGCTTGCCAGCAAACGCGTCGCACATCTGGCCATTCGGGATTTGGTAGAGGTTCACCAGCGACGTGGCATCATCGTCCGTCTTGACGAAGGTGAAGGAGTTATAGATGGAGTAGGCGCACACTTCCTTCGTCGAGGCACTTTTCAGGTTCGTGTACGTCCTCTCGCTGCATGCGACGTTGAGACTGAGCTCCATGATCTTGGTCACCATGCTGTCGAGAGCGTCACCGCCGAACAGCGTCTTGACCTCGCTAAGGAAGTCGTCACAGCACCCGCCTGCGCTATTGAGGGTGTCCATGATGACTTCGGTCATAACGGACTCGATACTCGGCTTGAGGGTGTCTTCGACCAGGGTACACGTACTCGACCATCCGTCTGCGGTGCTGAGATCTGCTTCAAAGTTTTCGAGAGCGGAGAGGCCTTTTTTCGCTGCTGAGGAACTGGCGAGCGAGGTGTAGACTGCCTCGGGGTCGATGGCGGCGGCGCACTTGGACAGCCATGGCAAGGCCGTGTCGATCTCCTTGAAGAAGGTGGAGAAGTCGATTGACGACAAGTCGGTTTCGGTCCAGGATGCGAGGGACTTGACCAGCGTGCTGTCGGAATCAAGCAGTGTCTTGCACGTCGAAGCTTCAGCTGCGTGGTGACTGCCGATGGCGAGTAGTGCCAGGAGTGGCGCGCAACGAGACGCGTAGAGACGCATGCTTGTGCGGTGCTGGAGGACTTGGTTGATGGTTGTCGCTGTGAGGGCAAATTGTAAACTGGGTTCCACTCTTGCTCTTCACCGGAAGGTTGTCTGGCCATGCTCCCTGCTTCACCTCCTGTGTCGTCCTCCAAATAGCATCATGTACTGTCTCGCTGCTGCTGCAAGGTATTTAGTGCATGTCATGAAGATCAGACCACAGGTGGTTTCACGGGATCATGCGCATTCTTCAATCTCATATCAGCTGTGTATACAGTACTTATTGTATCCCTACTACGTAAGGCCAGTGTCAACGACAGCTCCGAAACGCTTGTGTATGAGCTCTGAAGCTGTCTCCGTGTAGCAATGATACGGCCAGTTGTGCTAAAATTATACCAGAGTACATGTACCTCGAAACTAATCCATAGCACTGGAGAGTTCATAGTTCAGAAGGCAGCGGGCATACATGTACAAGTACTGTTGTGAACAGATACACAACAAGGAAATATATAAAACTGATTTTAGAATTTGCCACCAAGCAAGAAGAAACATAGCAGAAAACGTTGCTGATTTATTTACCCGATTCGACAGCGAAATATTGCGTTCGGGTTACTGTATTGGCCGGGGTGAAATGCACTACAGGGTGCATCAACGGGAAGGAGATATACTCATTGCGTCTACATCGTACGGTGCTAGTAGTGACACGTTGTGAATGGCTTGACCTCAAATGCTGTGCAATTCTCGCTGTTCGGAACTAGGGGCCAGCTCAGAAAGTTGATGGCGTCGTCTTCTGACTTGATAAATGCAAAGGAGTTCACTCACGCATTTCCTTCGTGACTTCCCATTCTTGGGTTGTGAACGAACGCAAGAAATGTCCACCACCCCAGAAGAACCTTGATTCATGAACGACTTGACACAGGGAATGTTAGTTTTCCCAAGACACCCGTTTCGACCATTATTTTGTGCAGGGGCCGGGAAAAATATCAAAACAATTATTGGTGTGTTTTCCAGGCGAAGTGAGCAAGCGACGCGATGATCTTCTCCCTGTCGCGGATGGCCACCTCATGCTGGAGAGCACGCTTGTCCTCGCCGTCCATGGCGTCAAAACTGGAGTTTCAACCAGTGCGTTAAAAGGTATATGGATGCGAGAGACTGCAGTGGTTTGGCTAGCTGCAGACACTTGTTCAGGGCGGCACCGGTTGGTTTTGACTGGCTATGTACGCGTCCTGTTGTGAATGCCTAATTTATGTGTCCCACCTAATTCAGTTCATGACCAATTCTGGTGTACGACTAAATGCGGTGGTATTACCCATGCTGTGCGGATAAGTACGATGCACGACTAATTGCGAAGCACGACTAAATAGCGTGGAGGGTGTAGCCATATTCGACTATTTTGGTTACCAGTAATGTTGATAAAGCTGCTTTAACAGCATGCGCCGCTCGATTATTAGCTCTCCGCACAAACACCATCCATCCATGCCGGATCCTGCTCAACTTCTTTTGCTGTAAGCTCATGAGTAACAGCGCCAATTACCTCATCGGTGAGGAGTTGAAAATTTTCTTGGTTGGGGTTACCTGGATAAGCTTTCGAAAGGCATCCAGGATGTTTTTCTGCACAGGACAGCTGTAGGCCCTTTGTTGAGATTTGAGGGAAAACACTCGGAAGCACCTGAAAAGGTCTTGGGCTTGGATGAGAGTAGCATTTGTGTTCAACTTGTACATTGTCTTACATAGCGGAGTTCCCATTAGCGCTTCCAGTTGTAAGAAATCTCCAGCCTGTCAAAAAATAAAGGCGAGACGTCAGTTATGTATGTAGGATATGAAGTGATGGCTAAATCAAACGCCGTACCCATAACACGGATTTACCACCAAAAGGTAGATCAGGATTGTAGACCAGTCGTAAGCGCTTGTCCATCGTTACTGCAAACTCGCTGCCAAGCGACAGCGTCACCTGAACAGCAAACAATACTTGACTGGATCCTGATCAACTTAGACAAGCCCAATGCAGTTCAGACTCTCACGCTTATGCAAGGAGGGGCTGGAACAGGAAAGTCGTTCGTAATTCACAAGCTTTGTGACGAATTAGCGAAACGCGGGCTAAAATCCGTCATTCCATGCCCGATTGGGGCAGCTGCAAGCCAGTTTTCAGGCGGGCAGACATGTCACGCTGCTTTCAAGGTCGGTCGCGATGGAGACCACATTTCACCAAATAAGTTAGCTGAATTGCGTCTTCTTTTCGATAATTCTGTGGGCATCATCGTGACAGACGAAGTTTCAATTCTTCGAGGCGAATCCGCGAATGGGTCCTTAGCACCACCAGCATCATGTTCCTGCGCTGAGTTGGAGTTAGATAAATCTGAAACATGACTGTATGGTGGCATATTGTGAATTCTCCTTGCAATATCTTGGAGGCTTAATTCAGGGCGAATGATCGGGTTTTCAGGGTTAGTTTGATGCTGATATACGCTGGATCGTAGCCTAGACGCAGGCACTGCATGCCGCATCTCACCGGGTGTTTCTGCCATGCCGTCTTGAACACCCATCAGCGAGCAAAATGTTGACTGTACTGCCTGTACACTATCCCGATGGGTTGGATTTCCCAAAGCTGCAGCCCGTGTAAGCCAATACAAATAGTCATCTCCTCCTGATAGGTTTCCAATTGCTTCAGGGTCACACATATTATGGTCTTGATGCTTTTTGCGATTCTTGTTGAAGACGTCCGACGGAGTTTCCTTCCATCGGGTGGCGTTTCTGGCCCTCCAGTCCAAACACATTTTCTCGTTATCGCTACTCCGAATGCGCTTTTGAATGAAGTTGTGCACTTGCCGATATCGTTGCCTCGAGACAAAAGAGGCGGAAGTGCTATCCCATGATCTACACAAGCGATCTAAGCCAGACGTATTCAGCTCAAATTGCGGTTGTCGTTGGGTATTCCAGGGCACTGCGACGGAGACAATATACTTGGCGATTGCATCCATTTTCTTCGTACTTCCAGCTTTACGAGAGCATGAAGCAGGCGGAGAGCCTCCGAATGCCGGAGTTAACATTTTTCTCGGATAACGGCTTCATTATGATGGAAAAGAGGATGACGAGGGTCTAACTCAAAAGCTTTCCGAGGTTTGCGGCCATGAGTGCTTTTTGCACCTACTGCCTTTTGCCGAGGTACAATATCCACGATACAGGCAAACTCAATCGGCGAATAGTCCACGAAATGATCTCCACGAAATTTACTGTTTTGCCATCGACTTTGTAAGCTCGCGCATCTCCTGTATGTCGCTCATTCAATGAATTGCTGAGCACCGACAAATCTTCCGAGTGAGCAAAATTTGCTAACTCCTCGATGGTTTCATGTATCGGTGTGGGGTTGTCACTGATTTTGTTTTCAAAATCCATGAAATCTGCTATGTCACAGTCATCAGATGAGTCATCGCGGTCACTGTGTGTCGATACGTCACCATTGGGCGTATTACAATCTCCATTCTCGACGTCTCTATTTGCGCTTCTGAATTCATGACTCTGCAGTTCATTTATGAACTCATGGGGAAACACGTACGAGAATGATTCTGATGACACATGCGACTTGTGCCCAAGCAAAGCGTATACCATCAAAGAAATGGACCATTCGTTTGCGCCCCCAAATTCACTGTTCGCGTCGCCAGATATTGTGCTTGACGCATAGGTGTTTCACTGTCTTGAGCAACGCTAGGATATTTTAGTGCATCTTCAAGAGCGGTGAGCATTACCGCGGCAGCGTTTTTGAGTCCAGCACCTTCTTTTGTCATGTAATTCTGCTGATATTCGTCGACCAAATCTCCGGCGTCCTCTCCGTTCATAACGCTTGAGTTGCAATGAGAAGCGGTTAATCCAGATAGTAAAGTGTTCGTTTCAACAAACATACCATCCACTTCAGGGCGAAATTGCTCCCATACAATAGGGCCAGGAAGATGGGGACGCAGGAATTCACCTTGCCGGGAACCATAGCCAGCATCCAGTTTTTCTTCTAATTCTGTGTTGAGAGGGTTTCCGACGTAATCTCCATTTACCTTGCTTATAATCAATGGCTGTGTATCGCTTTCGTGAATTCCTGCAGGACGAGAAAGACGGCATTGTGTTTTACCGCGTTTTCCTTTGACGCAGGTCTTCGAGTGGGTATGAATGTTCGTGGCAGCAGTAGATCTTGTAACCGCGTTTTGAAAAGCTGGTAGACTTTCGTTAACAGGCGGTAAATTGACTTCGCACGCACGTGGTAATGGACATCCAGGATTATTGCTCCTCCATTGTTTCAACCAAGCCCGTGTATCGGGGGACAATCGATTAGTACATTCAGCATTAATCCATTCAGCGATATACTGACGTAGCTCTTGGCAAGAAGCTCCACGCGTTAAGATCTCGGGTGAAACTGAAGAACCATACACTGTCATGTGCAGATGCAATCGACCATCAATTTGGGGCTCAATGATACCATTAAAAGCAGCTACTTTTCCGTACGCTCCAGCTTCGCGCTCCATATAATTACGGCTTTTTCTAATGTTTTGAGAAGCCGGACAGCGCAAAATTGCTTTCTGTATCAGATCCATTTTCCGTTCAAAAGCCAAAGCGGCCAACGCGGGACACCGGTTTGAGATTGAAAGGCGGAGTCTTGGGCTTTCTTTAATATTTTCAGGTAGCTGGCTCCATTGGAAGTTTTTTCCACCATACACGCAGTGCTCGTCATTCCAAGCGTCATGTTTTCTCAGTAACATGATTCGATGCAAAGTAAGATCGTCTTGCTCTGGCGGTGCGACGGTAACCCAAAACTGCGGAAGCCCAAACCGATAGCGCATGGCAGACAGCTTGGGCCGTGTGGCGGCACGCTCAAAAGATGAAAAAGAAACCGTCCCACCGACAACTGATAAAATTCGTAGTAGTCCCGCATTAAGGCGTTTTGCAGCAGCTGATTCTGGGTCCTTCTTTGCTGCAACGAGTGATTCCTTAAATTCCACAGAGCTTGCCAATTGACCCAACCTTTTTAGCGTCTTTGCGTGGGTGGTTGCGGCTCTAGCTGCTTTCCGCACCGCGGAATGCCTTTGCATCTGGTTAAAAAGCGTCGCGACGAAAGTGACGTCGTTTTCAAATCTTCCATCGTAATACCGCATGAGGTGTTGTATCAAGTCACGAGGAAATGATCCATGGGGCAGCATACTACCTCCCATCATAAATAAGGTGGGAAAGTGACGTCGTTTTCAAATCTTTCATCGTAATACCGCATGAGGTGTTGTATCAAGTCACGAGGAAATGATCCATGGGGCAGCATACTACCTCCCATCATAAATAAGGTGGGAAAGTGACGTCGTTTTCAAATCTTTCATCGTAATACCGCATGAGGTGTTGTATCAAGTCACGAGGAAATGATCCATGGGGCAGCATACTACCTCCCATCATAAATAAGGTGGGAAAGTGACGTCGTTTTCAAATCTTTCATCGTAATACCGCATGAGGTGTTGTATCAAGTCACGAGGAAATGATCCATGGGGCAGCATACTACCTCCCATCATAAATAAGGTGGGAAAGTGACGTCGTTTTCAAATCTTTCATCGTAATACCGCATGAGGTGTTGTATCAAGTCACGAGGAAATGATCCATGGGGCAGCATACTACCTCCCATCATAAATAAGGTGGGAAACGTGCCAGCAATCATGTCGCCATTTTCATCCCATTCCACAATTGGAGCAGCCCCTCTCCGTACTACAGCAATGTCGTCTTCTATCCCGACCACGTCCATCATTGCGGCAATTACGGTGGATCTCACTTTGTCGGTCTGACACATCGCTGGTTGCAAAACAGCGGATTGTTGAAATACTACATCGTCTGACACTCTCTCTTCTGCAGCCATATCTGAACCATATCGCTCCGAGTTCACAGCATTGTCAACAGCATGTAACGCTTCAGTGTCACTTACAATAACATCCTCTTCGATAGCACGTTCCAGCGCAGCCAAGTTTTCCAATTGATCGTGCGAGTCATCTATTTCAATACCCTCTTTCCGGAAGAAACAGTGTTTTCCAGACAGGGAGAACTCCAGTCCAAAGCACCGCGCTGGTGCATTACAGCTTTTCGCAAGTGCATTCAAGGCAGGTAGCGATCCACACCGTCCGTACTCATGACCACTGGCAAGACTAAACTTTGACTTGCGGGGGTTGTACGCACATTTGGTACATAGATAGATTCGTCCTGTATCTCGAACTAACTCAGGATTCAAATAATAGTTTTCTCCATTCGGCTGCTGTAAGATTTGGGCATGCTTCCTGATGATATCATCTGAAAGATGGCCGTATCGATCTTCATACTCAGTCGGGGAAATACGAAAAGCCTCCGGCAGGCGTGATAACGGCATGCATACGCTGCTTCCTTGCGGCCCCACTAGAAATTCACAACATGATGCACACGCAAACAGAGCACTTCTTGATGGATCAAGTGCAGCTGCAGATTTCTCGCAACGGACATACTCTTGTGTACTCGGGGGAGGGTCAAGCACGGTCATCAACTTTTTTTTACTGATTCGCTTTCCCGAAGATGTTCATCATTAAAAACGAATGCCTCTGGATGACAGCCACAGCAGTGATAGTAGGCTAATGCGAGTCTGGGGTCGGACGTAAAGTTTTGACCCTTCATCATCAGCAAAACTTCCTCTTCAGAAATGTCTTGTCTATCCAGTATTGATTCTGCAAGTGTCTGTAGACGACTGTCATTAGAACTTTCCTCGCCTTGTGCGCATTGTTCTGACTGAACATTCTGTGCTGGTGCTGCTAAGGCAATTTTTGATAATAGTGTATGAGTACCCATGCCAATTGATATCGGTGAGGGATCAACCTACCTTGCTTTTTCTTATCGGCGCGATGTTTACGCATATAGTCGGCACGCTGCCGACGCTGGTATTTCAGCTTTGCAGCAGCATCTTCGCCACTAACCATTTGCGCAGCCCGATACTTCCGCATATAGTCGGCGTGTCGCTTCCGTGTTGTTTGCTTTGGGTCAAAACTATTGGTATCTAAACTAATACCATCGTTATCTCCATCGCCACCTCTAGTTACTCCAACTTTCAGCGAAGCCACTTCGATAGACGCTTGAGTAGCACCGGTTACTTTTCTTGCAGCACGATACTCGCGCATGTATTTCGCTTTGAGCTGACGCTTTTTTTGTTGTGACGCGTCCTCCATTGACCGCTCAGGTCGACCGTCTGAGTCATTTGGCAGCGTTGTTTCTTCAGCAGCAACCGCGGATGCGCTCCGTTTAGCCATTGTTCCAATTTAGTGAGACTGACTAAAGAATTGTCTGAGCTAGATAGCAACGGCGTGATCAAATTACATCATCAGAGTCGATATACAAGATTCTGCCAAACCGAACTTCAACCGCGAGTACATTTCAAGCATCCACATGCAAGCGACAAAAAGCTAACGGCCATGTCAACCATGCGGTCCTGCACGTATAACTCGATTTGCGCTAGCAATTGGCTGGATTAGTTGGCAACGGCACGGTCGTATTACATCATGAGAGTCGGTCTAGAAGATTCTTTTCGGTACAGCCGACGATGCATACATTGCTAAGCATCCACCATGCAAAACAAAATGTAACGGGCTTGTTCGCCATTCCGTCTTTCGCGCACAACTCGATTAGCGCCGACAAGAACAAGACTCATCTCCGTCGGCAACATGGACATTGACGGTATCCCTATTCCAAAAGACTACAAATCACCCCTCCAAAAACGCGGAGAAAGTGAACAAGATGCTCCCCCTCGCGTGATTTCTACCCGCAAAGGTAAGGCGAGTTACTGAAGCGAGTGTAGTATTTTTGACTGCAACTTCTGATTGCTATGTCCATGTGGCCGTGATACCAGCATTTCTAGAATATGAGGGCCCACGCAAGACGGATAATGTTTCCGTCTACGGACGAAACGTTTGGTGCAGCGAACACACAGTACGCGGTGACCGTGAATTGGTCCGCATGCACCTAACTGACCTCTTTGTCCCAGAGTCAGCGGCGAGACTGAACTCGGTAAGTTTCGTACTGGTTGGCTACCATCTTCAACATCTCGTAACAGTTTATGCATATATTTGTGATACGTCCAGAAATAGGAAGACCAATATAATAGCAACCGCTACACTGTCGACAAAGACCTCATGACCGCAACGATATGGAAAAACAGCACTGACGTGCACGACCTCCCTCTCCGCGGACAAAAAGTGAAACTCCTTCACTTCACTGACCCGAAGGGCTACCGAAATGAGTGCCGCCAATTCACAACGCGATTTGAAGATCTTGCATTTGAAAAGCAGACCGATGCGTCAGGGAAGACCATTGCGACTCCTGAACCCAGTTCGGCAGTCTGCATGGATGCCAGTACGCGTGCGGCTGCTCCCGACACTGAGGCTTCCCAAAAGAAAAGTGCGCGTCCCAGACTACACAACATTTCGGCAGCTCCAGCACATCGACAGCCTGGAGCAAGAGGCGACCGACACTATTGGTGCGGCGAGTTCCCTAAATGAATTTGCCCCAGTACAAGTCAAGATCAACGATGCAACTGTGACGCTACGTATCCGTGTCAACGACATTCGACGCACACTTGGTTTGCCAATGTATCCACTCTGCCCGCCATTTCGCCAGGCACCCGTGTTTGTTCCGCCACCTACACAGGATATGGAAGACGTCGACCATGCACTCAGCGATGATGAAGCCATAACATAATTTAATCTCTAGGGAAAATAACTCCGGTTGAATCTCAAAGCAATATTCAATGCGGCTTCTAAATACCCACAGTGGCGATATAATCCGTAGCCAACTTGGTCATGTTTCTTCGTGCATTCCCGTAGCGCAGCATTC
>JAIKVD010001500.1:0-10583 GCA_024679075.1 Phytophthora uliginosa | reverse complement strand
ATTAAGATGTGCGCGTGGGGGAGACCCCGCTTCTGGAACTCCACCACGTAGATTCGCGCCGTAACACGGCCCAAAACACCTTCGTCCAAATCCTTGAGCAGCTCCGCAAGTTTCTGCTGCCATACGCGGGCTACGATGTCCGGGCGATCTTGAGCACTTTGGTTAGGCTCTGGTATCTTCTCCTCAATCTCCTCCCAGGTCGGATTGCACGTCATGGTAACGAAGACATCCGGTTTTCCGTACTCGCGCACGATAGCCATAGAGTCTTGATAAGACTTGTACATGGCTCGTGGGCTCCCCGAATGCGTAGAAGGTAGGATGATACGTTTGCCAATTTGGTTGAGGAAGTGGTCCGGACGACGGTGATCTCCGTCTGGGTGCTGTAATGTACCCGTTTCGCGGTCGTATTCCGTCAGAAGACCCTCCCCCTCATTCGACACTGTTGTGGTCTCACTGAGAAGGGCATCTTGGACCCCCCTGTACTGGTCGGCGCGTAGCTCAGCCTGATGGGAAGCGATCCATCGCAGCTGCTCTTGTTCACACTTGGCTCGCTGATCCACGCAGTACTGCTGAAATAACCGCCCTCCTTGGTGCAGCGCCGACTCGTCATCGACTTTCTGGAACAACCGGTACGCTACGTGCTCGCGGAGGGACATCTCGCGTTTCTTCCTTCGTTCAATGTTGTTTGCGTACACGTCTGTGAATGTCCAACCCAGGTCTCCATGCGGGAGTAGTAGGGGATACTGCAGCGGATCGTACATGGGGTTCGACTCGAAGAGGCGCAGCAAACTGTGGTCTTTAGCCCACAGAAGAATATCGTGCGGGCTGTCTAAGTTGCCGTCTTCAATAAGAGTCGCTCCAACTTCCGACACCGTGGGTAGGTGGTGTGTACGTGGATTTGACTTCTTTTCGTGAAGTCTGTACACCAAGTCAACCACATCCTTCCCCTCTGTCTGGTCAGCGCGTAGCTTCTCAGCGTAGTTGAGGAATTGCTGCGCGAACGCATTATGCTCTGCCATCATTTGCTCGATGTCCAGGAGCGTTGCAGACTCAAGGTCGGCAAAGATACCCCTCCGCCGCTCCGCACGTTGCTGCATATCGGGGTCGACGATGTAGATCTGTGCAAACTTGGGCGGCATGGGTTCATTCGTGAACCGATCGATTCGAGGAAGCAGAGAACCAAGGTAATGCCCCATGGCTCCTTGAATACGATACGTGTACACGCCATGTTGGCCCGCAACAATCTCGTCTTGATTCACGTCCCTGAAGGCGGACCCGTTGCTACAGGAAGCACCGATGGAGGTAAATGCGAACACCTGATTGTAGGCTCGAATCTGGCGACGAAACTCGGCGTCTTCGTATAGCTGGAGCAGTCGAGGCGGCGCAGGTTGTATCGGAGGTAGCTGGACTGCGCCTTTCAAGCAGCAGGCGTTCTTTGACTCCGCAGGCCATTTCCACGCATTGCAATGAGGGCACACTGTAGTTCGAGGCAGTCTGTGGCGTCCGTTAACGATGTTGGGGCCGCTGAGCATAGAGACCCGGAAATTCCCCTGGTTTGCAAGGGCGTGACCCCTGCGCACAGTGCTACGGCGAATACGTTCCCGTTGCGGCGCGGCCTCTTGAAGCAGGGGCGCAAACGCTTCAAAGCACGTCCGGGCCGTATTCAGAGCGTCGAACATCTCGCCCATGTTTGCCGGTAACCCACCGATCTCCGTCCGTCCAAGCAAAGCATTGTGTCACACTAAGAGGCTTCTTGGACACATGAAGCACACAAGCAGTTGCGAAGAAGAGCCCACGCAGAAATCGCCGAGACAGTTGAGTAGCCGACGGGTTCTGAGGGTCCGAAATGTTCAATTCCTCCGATGGAAGCCACGAATCCCATTGCGTGCCGAACCTCGCCATCGTAGCCACAGCTAGATATGCGCAAGCCGTCCAGTACATCATTAATAAATATAACAGCCACACAGCCAGAAGCGCTTGACATCGTTGGCGACGCCACGGCAATTTAGCTCGTCCAGGTAGTTTAGAATGTTGAGAATCTTGATGCAGCGGAGCAACTTGAGCCACTTGATGTAGCTAAACAGAGAAACCAAATCGTAGAACGGAATAGCAGCAAGGATATCCCAGACCATGCGTTCCTTCTTGTAAACGCTACGCAACTTCTGATCATACAGCTCCATCCAAGCCGGAGATTCTTGTACGTGCCAACTGAACCAAATGTCCACCACAAAACGTAATCTCGCACACACAGTAGCTCGAACATTTTGATGATAGTTACGACAACTGTTACCGAGCACACCCGTGAAGACAAAGTACATATCGCTGCCACTCTCACCATATCTAATAACGTAGTCGCCACGCGAGACGAGCTCCTGTGTGAATTGGGAGACTAGCATTCGTGTAATCGATCGTTCCATTAAGGTGAGAAATGCGACTTTTTCGATCATGGGCATTAGATAGACAAACCGAATGTCCGTGAGCAATGGCGGTGGTAGGCAGTTGACTAAAATGTGCTCCTGTGTGATTGTGTGGAACCGCTTGAAAAGCAAAAATGTTTTGACGCGCTTTTGGAGAGTCCGCGGCATCTGGAAATGGTCGAGCATTTGACACACGGCACTCATTTTGGCATTGAACTCCTTCGTCTCCGATCCTGTGATATCTGTAAAATTGCCAATTACGTAGGCAAACAAGAAAAAACCAGCGGTCATGGTAATGACGCTGAACATGCCTTCTGCAGTTGTGTGGGGAGCATCAGATGAACCTGAAGATGACATGAGGCCAAATGACCAGTAGAGCGAAGCAATGTACTGCAGCGTTCGCGATCTGTTCTCCAAACTTGTCGATGGAAGCCAGGGGTCTTTGCCAAAGGTGGTTTTCTTGATACTGAAATACTCAGGGGCTGCTTCGTTGGATGCAAAGTTAAACCAGAGACATCCAAGGATGTGAGCCAACATAAACGTATAGTAGAGCAGTTTGAAGACACGGAGTTCTGTCGTCCGCTTCAAATAACGTTCCTCCAGTGCATAAAGTTGTCTCGGAACCTTAGATAATCGTAACAATTTGTTAACGTTCAGTAAAACCCCATCGTTTTGGTGTTGGCACATTCCAATTCACGGCGTACAGTGGCAGGAGCGCTACAATATCCAAGGCAAACGCCCCCGACCTTAAATACTGGCGTTTAATGCGCTGCGGATCCATCGTTTTGTTCCCGTACTCGTAAAATCCTAGATGAGACCGAATCCACATGTCGAAAACGAAGGAAAACTCCATGAAAACCATCAGAGCGTCGGTAGTCCAGTATTCTCCGCCCAAAGGAAAGCATGCCTCGAACACGACTAGAGCCCATTGCACCGTCATAACGAGAAACACCCACGTTTCCCAGCTCAAAATGAAAAACGAGTCAGGATCGTACACAGTTGCGGCATAGTTGCAGATTCCAGCGACGATCTTGAACAGTAGTGACGTACGTTCATTTCCTACGCTCACATCGTGCTCATTGTCTGTACTCATACTCGCCAATCGCTTTCGAAGCAACCGCTGATCGAGGGCCAGAAGCTCCGCTTTAAATATCGGATAAATGGTTTCCATAGCTTGCAATTGATCTCGAGAAACAAAAAGCAGGACGCAACCGCTATTGGCACTGACATGCTCAGTATACCCCTCCCCTCGCTCTTGGTGCATGAGCGCTGCCGCGCCGAAAAAACTCCCCCGGGATATTTCAGTTGGAGAATCTCCCATTTGGACCACGCACACCGCTCCCTCAAGCAGAAAGAACAACCCCGTGGCATAGTCACCATGACGATACACAGTCTCACCTTGACCGTACAAAACGAATCTGGTGTTTTCAACCAGGATTTCTTCAAGTTTATCTCGCACAGGTTGGACGCCCTGTAACAGTGCGAGCGTCTCCAGTACAGGCTTGCAAATGCTTCGTAGCAAATCTAGTCGAATGGATCGTGGGAGATCAGCAAGCAACTCATTAATTACTGCACCGCGATGTGAAGACCACCAGTAGTCCAGAAACGATTTCACACGATGGTGAATTGTCAATGGAGCATTCTGGCGGCGTAAGAAGCGCTGGATACGAGTACTCGCCTCGAAAAACAGTTTTTGCTCGAATGCAGAGGCGGTTAAACGTTTTTGCACGTTATCCACCACCACAGCCGAGACCAAGAATCCGCCTAACATGAGAATGAGCGCCGCAATCAATTGTACATCACTCGAAGGCTCTAAGCTGCTCCCTGGGGCTGCAAGTACTGTGACAGCAAAGTACAATGACCGAGAATACTCCATCGCAGTTATATCTTGCAACGCTTTTCGGTCACCGATCACATCAAAAACAGTATCATTGCAATTTTCGAGATGAGTCGCATTCAGCCTTCGCAAACAAAGACTGGTAGGGCATATCCACGCGTTGTTTTCATTCGGGTCAAACCCCTCGAAGTACGAGATTCCGAAGTAGATGCATGCGACGACGTGAACCATCATAAATAACAGCATTCCGAGTAGTATGAGCTGCCGTTTGCCGTTTAAATAAATAAAGTGTTCGATCGCGTCCAAGTGTCTTTTCAAGCGAAAGACACGAAAAAGCCGTGGAATTCGCATCGGCCCATATTTCGCCATACTGAAATATTCGTAGGGGAACGCGCACAATACGTCAAACAAGAAGCCATCGCGCAAATACCTCTGCGCGCTTCGATTGTCCATGATTTTTTCGGAGTTGTCCATGAACGATAAGTTCAGATTCAGGAAGAGATCAAGTATTAAGCCAAGATTGGAGGTTGTGTCAACTGTCAGGGTCGCCCAGGAAGGTTGCTGCCAAAGCGGAAAAAATACTTGGACAGCAATCATGAGCCAGCAGTAGCAGAGATTTGATAAAAGCAGCAGCAGCCACCACTTGCGCACACGCGAATGGTGATCAATACACTTCCGAAGCAGCAAAAACCGCCAAATACCGCGATTCTTGTATTCTGGAACTCGGTCGTGTTGGTGATCGTATACCCTTCGTCGTACAGCTCGGCCGCTACTCACCCTGTGCCCGGACGCCAATATCGGGCCCTCACTTGGTGTTGAATGTCCTGTTTCTGTAAAGTCTGCGCACTGGTGTTACTTTTGAAGCTCGACTGCGATTGTGAAATGTCCGGCGGTGCTGGACCCACGACATTCTTTCTCGAGTGACGCCGGGATAATGTCTTGCGTGGCGAGGAGAAGATATCACTGCCTTTCCTTGTTAGTACCCTCACGAGAGCTGATGCCCCCGCTACGGCTCCTGCTGCAACAGAAGCATTTCGTAGTAACGCTCGCTTGTGGGTTTCTGCGGGGGATACCGCACTTGATGGCAAGATCTTATTGCCAACGACATTTTCAACACTATTTAACTGGTGCAGGATTGCTTCCACATGAGAGGCGATTGAGGATGCACAATCTGGGTATCCTTCGAGCACTCTTTCGCAATGGAAGCGCGACAGCTTGTACAAAATCGCATATGTCGCTGATATAACTGTGGCTGTCCGCGGCATCGAAGAAAATACAGATATCTCGCCGAAGCATGAGCCTTTTCGAATCTCCCGTACCGTCACAAAGTTAACGACAATCGTAAGGACTCCGGAGTGAACCACGTACATAGCATCCCCGTAGTCCCCTGCTGAGAACAGCGTAGTCTGAGCAGGTACAGCAATCATTTCCAGCAAACTTGTCAATGCCACGATAAACTGGTCACTACAGCCCCCAAAAAGCGAGACATGGGCGATGGTCGACTTCAACAGCTCCACCTGGATATCATTAGCGATCGATGGGCACAGCAGCTTTGCAGTCGCACGGTCTGTTGACTCGGCATCCGTGTAATAGCGCTGTACACAAAAACGTTACACTATTGTCAGTTCCTTATAAAAGTCATGCCATTGGAAATCAAAACTACAACGCACTTTGAGGTACTCGATGGCTTTGGTTTGTTGTTTCTCCGGAACGCGATGGAATGACAGTAGATGGACTAGTTGGTTTATTCGTGTCCCCATAGCCTCAGCGTATCGCTCTCGCACTTGGAAATAACGAAAATTGTAGCACATAGCGTCGTGAACATCGAGAATCCGCAGAGCGCAACCAGGTCGTGAACAGGAACTCTGTCGCGCGCTTGGGTAACTCTCCCTCAAATAGGCCCGTCATGATCCCCACACTCCAGAACAAAGACGTCAAATATTGCCGATGCAACGAGCGACTATGCGTTGAGCTTTCAGAGCTATCGGGTGGTAGCCAAGTGTTGGTGTGGCTTTCATCTTCTCCAAAGCTATAGCGAATGCAAGCCAGAACGTGTGCCAGGTACACCGTGGACGCAAGAACCTTGAGCAACTTCAGTACAACGAAATGCCTAGCGTAGAACTCGTCCAGATTTGACACTAGGTGCGGAAACCTTGACCACCGGAGTAGCTTCACGGATAACAGCTTCACTACTTGGTGTGGATACATGTAACGAGAATCTGTGTGGGTAGAATGGCGACGACATCTAGCGCAAACTGACGCGAGCGCACATATTTCTTGATCGTGCGTTTTGTGTCTCGGATGAGGTTGCCATCCGAGTAATAGCCTGTATTTGCTCGGACATACAAGTCCACCGCGAACACGACTTCACACAGAATGACCACCACAAACAGCAAGGAAACTTTTTCGACAGCCTCGGGCTGGAACGCCAAAAAGTATGGCAACAGGAATGATTCATGAAGCAGACAGAGGAGCAGCACTTGTTCCCAGACCTTCACGAGCGTTGCTTTGGGGCCGAAGGCGTCCTGGCGGTCCTCGACCACGACGCTGGCCAACCTGGTGTGAAGACTAAAATTGGTGTGCACCCGACCGCCAGATCGGCCGACAGACCGGCGGCCAAATGACAGCACTCTCCACGACAGCACTTCGCTACCCTTGCTGCCCTTGCTGCCTACGCTGACGTCGCTCGACTTGACCATGCTCAACGCGGCATGCAAAACCAACCCGTGACTTGCGTCGCGCAGAGCAGAGACTAAATAAATAAACATAACACCACGCAACCGTCAACCGAAAAAGCGCTCGCTCTGCTCGACGCAGCGGTAAAAATAACAACCGCGCTTGATCAAGAGCTCTGACGTGAACTTGTGTGTCCGTACCTTCGCACCAGTTGAATAAACGCCACCGAACACCTCCGATCTCCTTGCTAAAATATGGCAGCGCTCGGTATGGTCACGACAGTCATATCAAACTGGTGTTCTGGTCGTATTCCTAGCTACATGTAGTAAATTGGACTCGCTTGAGATGGTCTACGCTGCTGTTGCTGTTGATTTGTTGTCTCCGTGACGTGCAGAGCGAGACTGAGGTTCCAGTTCTCCTGCTTGACAGTATTGAGCTGTTCCAGCAGGTCTTCGTACCGGGATATGTCCTTCTGACGCTGCGTCTCGGTCTCTTGGATCTGCCTTTTGGCCAGTGTCTCCTGTTCATTTGCGGTCGCCAAAGCAGCCAAGAGCTGCTGTTGGCGTGCCGACAACTCTGCAATCTCCTCCTCTTTGTGTGCAAGCGCCCTCTTCAAGGATGAAGAGGAGTTCTTGGTAGGCGGAGAGGATAGTGGTGACCGTGTAGAGCTACCTGCTTTCCTTCGTTTCTCCAAACGCCTATATCGTCGCTCTTTGGAATCGATGAGGGCGTCCAGCTCATCGATACTTTGTTGGTGACCATTGTCGGACGACAGCGATCCATCCTCAGATGAAGAGGCTCTCGCTGTTACAGACGACGTCGATTGTTGCCTTGCTACCTGGATCGCTGCTTTTTCTTGCTCCGCTGCGGTAATTAGTACCTTCAGACGTCTCTCTTCAGTGCTGTGTTCTTCCATTAGTCGTTGCATCTGTCTGTCTCGTTCTTCGTGGACTCGTGCTTCAGCTGCCAGTACCTGTTTTGCTAGTGATTCCTCCAGCTCGCGCATTCGGCGCCCGTGCTCAGTTTCGAGTGATTTTTTGTCTACCTCGAGCTCCTTGCACAGGTTCCGCAGGGCTGCTCGTTCCTGCTCCAATTCAACCGATGACGCTTTCAATTGCTGAACTTGGGTCCTTAATCGATCGACAGTCTCCTCACTTTTGTAAGCCCGTCTGAGTGCATTCTGCTCCTGTTGGAGGATGGTCTCCATGCGTACTGACAAGTCTTCCGTTTCGCGTTGCAGAACCGCCAAAGGTTCTTCGTGTTGTTCGTGGGCATTCGCTACTAATACCCGCGCCTTCTTTTCGAGCTTGCTTTTCTGCTTGACCAGTTTGAGCTTCATACGCTGAAGGTCGCGTTCCAGATGGTCACATTTTAATTCGCCAGCCTTACACGCTACTTGCGCAGCTACACGCTGCCTCGCGATCTTCATGTCAAATTCACTCCGGAATTGAGCCATCTGCTGCTGCATCGCGGATGTAGCCTGTTCGAGTTGCTGTTCAGCTTTAGCAACCTGCTTCGCGCATCTCTGTTCAGCTCGGACCTCGCGATCATGCGCCTCTTGTGCCCACTGCGACCGAGCCGTCTCTAACTCGAGCGTGAGTTGCGCCACTTTAACGGTGAGATCAGCTTTCTGCTGCTGGAGAGTCATGTTCTCCATCTGCACCCTCGAAATATCTTCGCTCTCCTGGTTGTTATTCTTCTTCTGCATTTGCTCAAGAAGTTGAGCCTTTTCGCGGTCAAACCGGCTCCTCTCTTCAGCTAGCAGCTTTACTACACCAGCCCCGCGCCTACTTGCAACCTGGAGTCTCTCTTCAAGTGATTGAATAACGCCGTCCTTGAATGTTATCACGTCTTTGGCTTGTACCATTGCCTCCTCAAGCCGTGCCGACAAGGTGTGAAGCATCGTTCGGTCATGATCCGATCCAGTTGTCGTGTTCTGCATGTTCTCGCTATGAGCCTGGATATGTTGGCTACATTTCAACGCTTGGACTTCCGCTTGCAAACGTGACACCTCGCGTCCAACGCCATCAAATTTAATATTGAGCTCTTGTAGCTGAGCTTCGGCCGCATGTTTGGCCGTCAAAGCTTCTTGAAGCTGTTGCTCGTGCTCTACGACCTGGCAGCTCATTGTCTGGCTTAGTCGTGAAATCCTGTCGACGCACTTGTCCTTGATAGAAGTTTCGTGCGCCAACGCACGCTCTAGTTCAATTTGCGCAGTGCAAATTTGCTCCAATTTAGCCTGGAGAGTCAACTCCTGCAGTGTATCACGCGGAAGGTGCTTCAGCATTTTAGCCAATATAGCGTGAATTTCCGCGTCCTCTTGGCTGGAGGTGAATCCGAACGCAGCAGTAGTTGCCGACGGCGAGCTGGTGGCAGCTTTAGCAAGATCATACGCCTTGCGCACACGTCTTGAAATATCAGACTGCCTCTGCTGTTCTTCGCTATCACAACTTGTGCTTGGGCTCAAGCTTGGAGGTAGCTCAGGTGCTTCACTCAGGTGGGGCGGAGAAGCAACAAACGGCAACTCGCATGTGGAATCACTAGACGCTGTCGACCTATCAGGCAAAAAATACGAACACCATGACGATTGATTAGTACAGTAGATCTGATGGAGACCTCATCAGAGTTTGTCCGATGGACTTACAGCGGCGGTGACGCTGGTAAGAACCTATCGGAAAAGAATGCGACGCACCGATCAGTTGAGACGACAGAACCGGGAGCGTCAGGCGCGATATAATCCTCTCTACAACCTGGCGCCTGGTTTCCTGCCTCTATCGACAGTCGCTTTTGATTTTCAACGAGTTGCTGGGGTTTCTTCTTCTCGATAAAAGCTGATACGTAGTTGATTCTGCTGCAATACTTGATCTCTTTCGCCTTGCACGCGTACAGGAGCGACTGGATGGCCTAAGAAGTTAACACAACAGCAATCGCATCAATCATAGCACGTGGAGATTTCATATCAGCTCGAACCAAATCTCCCGTACCTGTTGTTGGAATTGCGCCGGGGTCTGAATAGCCACCAGCAAGTACGTCGCACTCGTACCGCCCACGAACGCTCCAAATGCAGCACTCAGCGTCTCATTCACCGGGAACTGCGCATCCAAGAAACACCCCGATCTCTCCTTCTTCTCCACCTGGTTCGCCACGTCTCCTCGTGGCTCAATAATGGACCCACCCTGTAAATCCACAACCAGGAGCCGTCCTCGTCTCGCTTCTCCACTCGGAGACAGCGTCTCCACATGCATCGCCACGACAAAGTCCTGCGTCTCCATCTCCTTCACTCGCCCCAGAGCTCTCGAGTACAAATGCACCGCCTCAGCAGGCGCCGAGACCGCCACCGAGCGGTCCACCAGCAGCTTCTCCATGTCTTGCACTGGAACACTCGTCCCGGGTGCTAGAAGGTCCGTCAGCGCCTCGTTCTTTCTGGCATCGACGCCCCAGCAGCTCAGCAGCACGTTGCACTTCCATCCGTTGCTTAATTTGCGCTCTAGTTCGCTGAAAACGCGTCTAATTGTCAGCGTGATAAGCCCGGGCTCCGCCTGCCCATTGCGCGGCTTGTGCTGGTCGCCGTGACACGCGAACGACTTGCCTGAGCTCGCCGCGCCCGTGGCTACCAGCGTAGCGGCCTTGCCGTCGACTGCGGCGTCCGCTGC
>JAIKVD010001499.1:0-10584 GCA_024679075.1 Phytophthora uliginosa | reverse complement strand
TGATGGGAGGAGGTGTCGAGCTTCTAGCATCCAATGATCACTTGCTGGTAGACTATTGGCTCAAATATTAATACTAGCTTTCGGGACTTGAAGTTTGGGTGGCAGATTTCACCGTCGTTGTCTGTACAAATATAAATATGTAATAATTCTGCCTATGATTGTGAGGCTCACAATCATAATGTGAGCACTTCCCCTAACACCCGCGATCGGCCTTGCAAAAACACAGAATGGCGGACTGCAAACCGCCAATCGCCCTGTTTTCCTCTAACTCGGGCTTGATTAGCTTATTCCGCCTCAACTTATCGTCACCATCGCCATGCTTAATTCGGCAACGTCTGGACAACCCATAATTAACTATGGAATTAGCTAACTGAAGGCATAATTAAGACCGAGATAGGATTATAATTATGCCAGAATTATCACGACATAATTACTTCTAAATTGGAGCGATGTGTTCTGCAATGATATACACTCAGACAACACAGAAGCTATCGATGTGGCTTGGGATGAACATGTACGTCCGGGAAAAATATTCGGCAGTGGTGGAGATAGCTGCGATTTTCGAAGCGAGCACGGGCGTGCTCGTCTATGAAATCGTTGGCGATTGCAAACGGCCTGGTACATGTCTTCGGCGCTGTCGGAAATTCACTAAAGTATCCAACGTTGGATGCGCCAAGAGGAGAGCTGGCAACATTACTTCAGTGCTGTCCGAACTTGGAGGAGTTATCGCTGTCTGGAGAGATTGTAGATGCGCGACTCATCTTCAGGGAGAATCACTGCCATGACTTGTTTTTAATTGGGATTCCGTTTCTTCGATTGCTGCATTCCTTGCTCAGAACAACAACCCACGTGCCAGGATCCGAGCTCGCGTAAAACACGTCCCAGGTGGAGTCGACATCCCCATGCAATTGAGAGACCACGAGCACCGAGTCACAGCCGACTTTACTTTACTGCGCTTACAGGAAAATATATACCTGGGATATCTCGAGATAGTTGTTCATCCTGAGTACGACCGGCATGTGCAGAAATTTAGGAGCCACCATCTTGAGTCGATCTGGCGCAAATTCAACCGTTTGCTGGAGAGAAACGTCAGACACAGGCAGGAACCGGCGCTACAGTGAAGAAGCCGATAAACCAGCACGTGCGATCGAGCTCGTATACGACCAAGAGGTTTTCTAAGCCATTGATTTCGTGAAATCGGAATCCCCGACGTCGCGCCATCCATGGATACGGTATGCCAACAAACTCCGCTCTCGCTCACTTCCCGTCATCCGCTCTCTCACAGTCTCAAGACACGTGCGACGAGGGCACGGGCAGCCTGAGCAAGAGCGACGAGGGCAGGAGCATCGAGGGCCAGTTACCGGCGCAGGCACTGAGCACTGGGGCTTGGGGCACGGGCGGATCAAGCTGGCGTTCTCAAGCTGTGTGTTCTGCTTCCGCCTCATTGTTTTCGGCGTTGTTGTGCGCTCAATGATAAACCCTCCGTGGAATGATATGAATATGCATGAACAATCACTTCCCACAACCAACAACCAATGCAGTTTGAAACAAAAAAGTTGTTGTTTATGGTTTGTGGGATGTGAGAAAGAGCTATCCCACAAACCACATCCAACCGTCGTCTCGAAAGGTGCCGAATGTCAGCTGTTGTGTACTCTAGACCGAAAAGCTTGTACGTGGCACTGTCGCAATTGCAAACAATTATGCCAGAAATAGTGGACTTTTTCAACAGCCCAAATGAAAATGAAGGGTTAGAGATACGCTAAAACAGACCTCAAATTCAGAATCTACGCCCTTATTCGCCCTGTGCTTGCAGGAATTAATAGTAGAATTATTTTCGGCCAAACTAATATAGTAATACTCTATTAGCGCCATGGAGACTAATTGCCAGGTATTAGTCTAATAGAGCAGCATTACTATAGTAGTGAGTATTAATAACTAACAAGTACTATCGACCATGAGATCGGTGTCGAACATCTAAAGTTGTGGCACACCTCACCTTCGTTGTTAGCTTCCTTGGTCAAACGGCTTGTGCGACTTTTCGCCGACGTGGGAGGTCAAAGTCTTCCACTGGCGCTCGCACGTCACGCTGCAGAAGCGTTCGGCGAATCAGATATTATTGTGCCTTTCACCTATTTTGGCGGGTGGGTTATTTATTCCAGCTGAATTAGATCCATAAAAGGGCGACCCACCTATATTTAATGCTAATTCTGCCTATGATTGTGAGCACTTTCCCTACTCGGCCATTGCAAGCTGTTAATAATCGACGGAGAGGGGGCTTTTATTCGGGCGCATCCGTTATATTATTCTACCATTAGTCGTGTTATCGTGTCAGCCGTTGACCTTACTTGACATAGCTCAAATTGACGAGTGATTCCGTTGTCGGGCTGCAGGTGCTGGCGGCGTATCGTGGAGACGTCGACGCCCTGCGACCCGTTTTCCGTCCTGAGCTACGAGTACTATAGATTTCGCGTGGCACATACTTGGACATTTGCATGCAAGAGCAGACACACTTGGAAACGCTGACGGATTCGCTCGAGCGACAGGAACGACTCAACGAGCTGCAGGACGAGAAGATGGAGTTCTTCGCGGCGGTGGAGCAGGGAAAATTGGCGCTTGGAGATACGCTGCTGTATATCGCCGTGCGTCTTGGACACGCTGAAGTTCTGGACGCTATGCTGCTCACGGACTACCAGAAACCACCCAGGACGGCAGCCACTGCGAGTACTGCAGGCAGCGCTATAAGTAGTGCTACAACAGGCAGGGTGGCTACTGCGAGCCTAGTAGCACCGCCAGCACTACCTTCAAATACGCCTAACTTCAAGGGTGAATTGCCACGCGACGTTGCAGGGAGCAATTGTTCGCTGCAGCTACTACTCGCTACAATAGATGACGTACACGAGGTTTTCGGATCAAGCTATCGCGATGAACCAAAGGTTCACCGCTTGGTTCGGTCTCTTCGGCGTCTCTGGCCGTTGTGGATGTTCGAAGGCCAATAAGAAGCTGCTGCCCTTGTGCGGGTGCTCTATGATGTGCGGACCTCCGACCCAGCTTTCGGTGGTCTCGTTCGCGTAGCGACGGCTGTAGCAGAGCGATTCCGTGTAGTTGTGTCTCGCGATGGGATTCGTGTTGCGATTTCTTTGCTGGCAGAGCACGATGGGGACATTCACCACGCGCGGCAAGCATTGATGAAGGACTGGACTAACCAGCGCAAGACCCAAGAGTTCGCAACGATTTTCCGGCGCTGGTTTCCCCTTTTTAAACTGAGGAAGGACGACGGAGAACAAGAAGCGCGCATAATTTTCTTTGATGCAGCCATGATGACTTGGCTGCAGATTGCCCAGGACCTATGGCTTTTTGGAGAGCAGCCTGATGGAACTGAGCTGCCGGATGCAGCGGGGCTGAAGCGATATGATTCACAAGTGTCACCGCCCGCATCAATAGGCGATCTCTGTGTGCATATTTATTCTCTCGAAGGGTTTTTGAGGCTGCCACATCTCAGTGTATCTCAGTATTTGTTTTATTCAAAGTCACTACTGAAGTCCTCACTGCTGTTTGATAATGTCGAAGAGCATGAGGCGCCCCGCAGGCTTATCACTGAGCCTTTCACCCTACGAACCTGTTCAAGATCCTGTCCATCAGCGTATCTGTAACAGCGCCCCATCCAGAGTGATTTCTGATCAAGACGAGGACTGGAATTGGGGATCTCTTGAGGCATCAAACGAAAGCACCATATCGCTAGGATCCTGCGCGCTGTACACGACCGAAGAAGCGTGGGCTGACCGCTTGGTTGAAGACGATCAAGAGGCCGAGGATGAAGATATTCGGGATGCAGCCCGCGAAGACACAGTCGTCGAGATTGAGATCGCTGTTAGTGAGCAACCAGCTGAAAGTGCGGGAGACTTTACCGACTTCATCGACCCAATGTCTCCCGATTCAACAGACAGCAACGTCCTGTACAGCGACAGCGACAGCGATGAACCCTGCGAGTACTGGACGAAACCGGGGTCTTACAGCCGCAGTCCATTCTCAAACTGTAGCAGCCTCTCGTACGAAGACTCGGATGGCGATGAAAATGTCGCTATTCACCGCTGTATTTCTCCCACCGAAGTCAGTAGCGATGAGACCAAGTGTCTACCGCCGCTGGCTTCGTCTTCGACGCCTGCATTAAAGCTCACGCGCTGTTCCGATATCGGTCCAGGCGTGATGCGTGGATTGACGGCGATGATTCACGGAACAACAAGCTTCAAAGGTCCAACGTCCTTAAATAAACGCGACAGCACCCGTGCTCTCAAAGAGTGAAACGAGAAAACATTTTTACTAATCTACTACTTCGAAGTAGTTCATCTAGCCACGTATACTTAGGGATGATTCTTTCACCGATATCCTTTAATATACACAGGTATCCTGCGGATCTGACACCTTTCGAGCTGCATCCGTGATAACCACGAAGTACGCGTGGTGCTCAATCTCCAAGTTGTCCAGAATCGTAGACGCGTCGGCAGCCGCAATCAGCAACTGGTCGGCGGCCTCGAC
Organism: Phytophthora uliginosa; assembly: GCA_024679075.1. Lineage (NCBI taxonomy): Eukaryota > Oomycota > Peronosporomycetes > Peronosporales > Peronosporaceae > Phytophthora > Phytophthora uliginosa. The sequence continues at coordinate 6,051 of JAIKVD010001499.1, read as the reverse complement.
GAACGTCATGGCATCCAGCTCGTCGTAGCCCAGTCCGGTCATCTCCTGAAATTTGCGAATGCGAAAGTCTCGAGGCAGCTGGAGACGTCCTTGGCGGCAGGTCCATGGATCCGAACGTGACCGTCAATCCAGCCTTTATTCTTGAATGTGATACCGGTGGCGTCCCGAAGCGCGCTGTTGTTGTGGTAGATGGCGTCCCACCGGTCATGGGCGATATCAAGACCTCCCACGTACGCCACGGGCTGCTGATTTTTAATCGAGGAATCGTTCGCAATGATCACCATAGTTTTCTGATGGCGAGATGACACAACGTAGGGAAGCCGGTCGTCGGTCAAAAAAGATGACAACCACAATAACCACTACAATTGGTCAAAGTCCGTCCGAGGTTTGGTAGCCGGGATAATATAATACATGTACAGCAGAAGAATTATTAGAGGTTTTAAAATGATATGCAGCGAACAACGCAGCATCAAAAACTTCTAGTCCCGTATCCTATATGAAACAAAATGTTGCTTTTAGAGTTATCGAGATATCGGCCTCGAAGTTGTGCGAACCAAAACCGACCCTAACGGGCTCTACCAAATAGTATACGGTACATTATTCTAATAGTTTACCCTCGAGGTGTGCCAGGGCGTACAATTTAGCAGGGTATTATAGCGGCAGTAACGTTGGTTGGGTAACGATTGCTAATAAAGAATTGATGATGGCGTACTTGTTTTTTATTAGTACCGGTAGCGAGTATAAACGCCGGACACCTACTAGTCTGGCTCGACTTGAAAATGCTGGCACAGCACGTGTTGGCACACCGCCACCTGGACCCTAAATCCGCTCGATCCATGTAACATTTCGTTTATCGAAACTGGTTTTATAGGCTCGCTTGGCGACCGTCATACGCGGGGTTGATACGAAGGGGGTGAGAGTGCATAGTAACTTGACGGGTGCGTGATCGTTTGAAAAGTAAGAGTCGGAAGGGTCGATGCAGGTGTTGGTGGGTCTGTGTAGATCGAAATCGTTGGTTTGAGCTGGGCCCCTAGATAATTCGATGGAAGGGTGCAGTATTTGGCACGGTATAATACCAAATAGTAAACCTTTAAAATGACCTAAGGTATTCTATTTGGAATGGGTATATTATTTGGTAGAACCCGTTATTATAACGGGTGTTTCGAGTTACGGCCGTTTTTCTGTTTTGCCTGAGACCCGTAATTTTTAGGGAATAGGGGCACTTTTGAATGGGAACGAGATCGAATTAGATGGGACCGCCACCAATCGATTCCAAGATTTACGTTAGTATTAATTTGTTTGACGCAGTCTCAACGCATATTATCCGAGCCAGTTGTCACTCACGACAACTGACGATTGTGTCAAATTCCATCGTCAGCTGTCGTGAGTGACAACTGGCTCGGATAATGAGTAGGGATGTGATACAGTGGTGGTAATGAGATTGTGGCCGTTGTTCAGTTCCGAATCGATCTCCAAGCACTCAGCACGATGCACCAGCGCCACTTCCTCCTCCTGCTCAGCGTCACCTTCGTGGCACTTACGTCGGACGTCACGTACGCCAAGAATGCCGTCCAAGCCACAAATACCGAGACCGCGTCCGACCCCGTGATTTTGAACGATGCCAACACCCACCGCAACCTCAAGAGGAACGCGGCGATAGTCGACGCCGCCGCGTTAGCGAGCGAAGAGAGAGGATTCAAAGTTCCCAGTTTCCTGACGAAAGTTTTCCAGAGGAACCCTAAGGTCAGCAACGTCGTGAAAAACAGCCCGGACGTTGCCAAGGCGCTCAAGGACCCCAAGGTCAGCCAGGCTGTCAAGGAGCTCGAGGGGAAGAAGGGGCTCGCCGAGCACTTTAAGAGTCTTCCTAGGATTAAGAACAGTGCAGAGCGACTGAGGACCAAATCGGGTCCGTTAACCTCAACGAACGTCAAGGAACTTGGAGCGGTCGCCATGAAGTCCTCGGGCACGTGGAAGGACACGCTCCGCCAGTCATGGGTGAAGTACGGAGCGGCCTTCTTGTTCGCACTAGGCATGTTCTCCCTCCTCGCGGTCGTTTACGTTAAAGCCTTCCAGTACAAGTAATAGAAGTCCTGCACACTCATCTACATGTACCTCTGTCGTGTACTAGGTATAACTTGCCTTCAAACGCTACATATGACTGTATCCTTGCTCAACCTGCCAAACCGCCGCCTCTCGTGCGGTCTTGTCAAGCACACTATCTTCACCGGGTACGGCGGCTCAACCAAGAGAGGTCCATCGTACAAGCGAATGACGTCCACTCCAGCAATACGCCAAACTGAAGTGGTAAATTCGGATGGCTGCAATCCGCTGTTCTTGTTTCCCTTCAACAGCTCTGGAAGTTTTCTCGCTCCTTTTCGTGTCGAAAACGTTCAAGAAGTACGCGTACAAGAGAGATTTGCCCATTCCTAGGGATCAAAGCGACGGAAGGTTTAGTTGCCACAAACTCTGCATGGAGGAAGCATGACGACAATATTTGCTGGAGCCCTGGTGATCGCGACACAGTGCTTGTTGTTATAGTAAATTGCGTAGCACTCGCGGACGTAAAAATCTTCTGGTGCTGCATCGGCAACGCAGCACGTGGCTCCGGAGCCTGCTACAGTGCTTTTGTCAAGGCTCAGCTCGTCCATGGCTGGAACTGGTGGTTCAGCGACGGCCGGCGCTAGTGGCTTCTCCTCCGCAAAAACACCTCCATCGCCTATATTCGAAAGCATAGTCATGATGATAAAAGTCTAGAGTGTATCGCCTAGGACAGGTTTCCACAACCAACATCGCTGTGGGATACAGAGGCCGTTTTGGCGTATTTTGTGATAGGGCTGTTGGATACGATTTCGACGATTACTAATCATCCCCCAAAATGGTCTTTTTATGCGTATGTATCTGACAACCAACAACAAACACGGGCTTCGAAAAGTGTCTATTACCTCCATCACGTATTTTATCGAGAAAGTTGCAATTCAACAGCTGATGTTATAGTACCTGTAAAACTCCGTTCAAACGTCACAGTCAGGTCATCCATTTATAATTCGCAAATGAAAATATACTATTGATTTGGACTTGAGTAGTGGAAGGCAAATGCCGAAGTGAGCTCTATTGACTTCGTTTTATTTCGCCAACCTGCAGAGCTCTTCCTGTGATTCCTGTACTTACCCAGTGTGTTCCATCCACACACCAGGATATCTACCAATCCAGTTCAGCCACGTGACCTCTTTTGCCCCCCCCGCTTGATCGCCAGCCACTCAACCCCAAGACATCATTGCGTGAGTCCGGGTTGCATTGCGCCTCCTCTGCATCCGGGCCGCATGCATTGCGTCATTGCTGCGAGCGGCACGCTCGTACACATCGTGTCATCACTGTGTACGGCTCGTGCGCATAGTGTCATCACTGCGTGCGGGCATGACGTCACAGCGTGCATTCGCGGCGTACCAGGCCAACACTCCCATTCGCCGCTACCGCTACTGCTGAGTGGACCTCGCGCGGACACCGCTTGCCTCGAGCAGATACTTGAGTCGCTTCGTCCTCAACGCCTTCGTGAGCACGTCCGCGATCTGAGATGAGGCGGGTGAACGCCTTTGTCGTCCGGGATGTATAGCGCGCCAGGGAAAAACTGGTATTCCAAGTTGGACCAGCCCTGGGAAACTCGAAACACACAATATAATGACTCGAGTCGGCGTATGACCTCTATCGGTGTCGTTTGTCTTTGGCGGGCCGTCTTCAACCGGAAATATTAAAATCAATTAGATACAGAAATACAGAGAACTTCAAAGTTCTACTCATGGAGGCAAGCTTACGAGCGAAGACCTTTCACCAAATAACCAATCTCAATACAACCAATTTCAATACAGAGTTTGTACACACAATAATATTCATATTATGCAGCCTGTCAATAAGGGTACAACTCAAACACAGGTAAGTCTGAGTTGCCCAACGCGCACCACCTTCCAAACCGAGGGAAAAGCAAATACAATCCTAACACAAGCAATCGGGCTTGAAATCCCAGGGGGTGATTGCTACCACCTCCCGAAACGGCAGAAGAATATGCAATGCAGGGGTCCTCTTCTGAGTATCCACCCACAATAATAACAGGAAATAGGTAGACCAACCCGAGGGCACCTTTTTGGGTACCTAATTTGATTTGAGCGTGTAGTGAGAGTTCCTTCCTTCCGGATCCTCCTTTGGGTAGCTTCTCCTTGGCGTCAGCCGTCCGCGGCGAATGTACTCCCTTAAAGACACGAAGCGAACATGAAGTCCACTTGATCTCTAGGACGCAAAATAAACTCTGATTAAACTTTATCTCTCTCTCTTGGCTATCATTTCTTTCTTTCTCTCTTGGTATCTGGATTCTTGGCGGTCTTCTCTGCTCGAAAAACACACGCCTAGGATGATTGGGCTTCAGTATACTCTGGTGCCACGTTGAACTCGGAGAAGCCGCACACTCATCCGTTGATGGCGAAGATCTTGGCAGTCATACTTTCGGGGTCTGGCATGCAGTCGGAGCCTGATTGGCTGGTCTTGGGGTTCACGTCACGTTGAACTCGGACTGTCGCTCACTCACCAGGTGATGGCGAAGATCTCAGCAGCCAGACTTCGTGATCTGGCGCGCTGCTGGAGCCTGATTGGTCGGTCTTGGGGTTCCATGCTTATGCGTAGCACTATCCGACGCTGGCCTCAAGTCTGCTCATCACGCTGACTTGGCACGTTTCTGGATGTCCACGCATTGGCTGAATCACACTTGGGTACATCGGTCATTCGGGTTATCGTCTGGTCATTCGGATTGTACGGCAGTCACTCGGGATGGTCGGGAGTCGACGATCTTGGACTTCACTTCGCGTTCATCATCCAGGTCAAACTATATCACCAACCCGAAATAGGCCTCTTTCGGGTGGGACGCCTTCATGCCTGTGAGCCAATATGTATCCGAACACCTTCTCCCAAGATCTTCAAACAGCCAACACTTCCACGCTTACTCCATCCCGAACGAGCGTGAGGCTGTGCTACTGGAGAAAAGCACTCACCTCAACGAAGCCATCGCTCAGCGCAGATTCGTCTCCAACTTTGTCAAAGAATATACAGCTTTACATGCACCTCAGCAAGTTTTACCTAACGAAGTCATTTCCGACACGACAGATGACGTTGATGCTGATGGCGAAAATGATTGCGTCGGTGATGAACGTGCGACTACATAAAAAGTGTACTGTCGTGTACAAATTCAAGCAGAAGATTATGGAGGTGGTATTTCGATGCCGAACTATGGTCTTTGCCGTCCTTCAGCAGAATATTTCAACAGCAATTTGATGATACAGAACTTTGTAATTGCCGATTTTTCGAATGGGCAGAACCATGTGTACTTTTACGATGAACGCGGGCAGGGGAAAATGCAGACGCTCTTTGTAGTCTCCGGCTGCTGCATCATCTAACGAAAATATAAAGGGATGCACGCCGCGGGATACCAGCGGCGGAGATCTGTCTCAGTGTCCTCGATAACTGTGTGGGTCAAAATAAATCGAAAGCCGTGATGATGTATTTCGCGATGTTGTCGGTAATTTTCCCCTACAAAAAAGTGGTCCTTTGCTTTTTGCTCCCGGGTCACTCGCCCAATGTTGCTGGCCGCGTCGTGGCATAGTGCCGTCGCGAAATGCGTGGAGAACATTTCTACACCCCTATGGAGCTTGTAGAAAAAGTGAACACGGTCAAGAGCGTGAACGGCACATTTCTAGATCACAATGGCCCCAGCCGCCCATTCTTCGTCGGGTGGAGTTCACTTCTCGACAAATACTTTACATCGCCACCATCAGGCTATACTTCCAACTATCTCTTCGAGACTGACAATGGTCTTTGCACTGCTCGCAAATTAGTCGACATGGCAGACGGTGATTCAATCACATTCGCAATGGTAGATCCAGACAACGTCGATCACATCAAGAAAACAGTGTTGGCGGAATTATTTGGCGCAAATATTGGAAGTATATGGGAAGCCTCAATCTCTGGCGTGCAGCTTCCACGACACCCCAAACAGGAGCTCCCAGTGAAAAA
>JAIKVD010001498.1:0-10595 GCA_024679075.1 Phytophthora uliginosa | reverse complement strand
TGCTGCCCGTGCTGCTGGCGCTGACCCACGGAGCCCCCGCCCCGCTCGTGTCGCCCTGGGACGTGGTCGGCTCGAGTCTGTGGGTCGTCGGCTACGTGATGGAGGTGACGGCCGACTACCAGAAGATGCAGTTCCGTCGCCGCCAGGAGCACAAGGGCGAGTTCATCCAGAGCGGACTCTGGTACTACAGCCGCCACCCCAACTACTGCGGGGAGATCATGATGTGGGTCGGTGTCTTCCTCGTGACGGCGCACACGCTCCCGAGCTTCGGCTTGCAGTGTTAGGCGACGGTGAGTCCGCTCTTCGTGATGCTGCTGCTGTTCCTGGTATCGGGGATCCCTCCGCTCGAGAAGCAGGCGTAGGAGCGCTGGGGGCAGACCAAGGCCTACCGGGACTACAAGGCAACGACCAGCGTGCTTCTGCCCATGCCCAAGCGCAGTGTGAGCGAGGTGGAGAGGGCCAAGATCGCCTAAGGGCTCGGTGGGTCGGGAATATAACAGCGCACCTGCAAGAACAACGTCATAAGATAGATGTCCGCCACGAATAGGGTGATAAAATTTATCTTTGTGCTTGGGGCAACACGATCGAGTCACCTTCTCTTCAGAGTTTGGGGACAATGTGGTAGCATTTGCCGAAATACGTGAACCCCAAAAATGAAGCGAAAAGAAATGATCAACGATAGTTGAGCCGCTGGGGCTGTTGTCACCAAGTAAATGAAGTAGAGATCGAAGCCATCGGGATACATGTCAAGCAAGCATTAAGCGAGACCAGAGCTTGGGTTCAAGAGGTACTTGAGTCAACCACGAAAACACTCCGTCAGATCACTATCCCAAGCACGGTCCATGTTCTTATTCAAGGCGCAGTACCGGTGAAGCAACGACCACAAGGCCCAGCACCCTTCGAACAATTTAATTCGTACACGTGGGAGACAACCAAGATACAAGAGGTGTCAGGAGCAGCAAAGCTGATTAAAATGTCGCGTTCGGGTTCCGCCACCCCAGGGATTTTCGCTTTCACCACCCTCCCTTCGAGGCTCCAAGAGTTTTTATGTCGACGTTGTATTCGAGATTCTAGCCCACGAACAACGCTTCAATCAGGTTCAGCCTGCAGAAACTTCAGGACTCTCTATAGTTATTAATAACGCATAACATAAATAGAGGTTCTCTGACCCCCCCCCCCAAACATTATCACAACGGTTCGAACCCAAAAGCCGAAATTCTCGCTCCAGCCATCGCGTGGATCTTGCAGTGGCACAATTCCACTGCAAATACGAGTGCAATACATCGGCAACGGCGTGCCGAAGCACAAGAAGGTCACCCGTAATAGAGAGGAGGCCCTCGTGTAAGTCTCAGTGCTAAAGCCCGCTGTATCGAGTACTGTATTTCCCACCGTAGTAGCTTAGCTGGAATCGCCTCCAGACATCAAGCAGCTTTACGCGCCAGGTAGGCTTGAAGCCTCTCAGTTCTCCCTGATATTCTCGTATGCGGCCTATGAAGGCTCACATTTGTGCTAAACGCTCAGATGTCTTTTATTCAGGGAAACTTGATGTTGTGGATTCTACTCATACTGAGTTTTCGCGTGGTTCATTTTGGTACGTTTCCACAAGGCACAATGCGAATTCTTCACACTATTTATATGTTCTATAGCCAATGAAGAATGGATGGGACTCGTACAACAGGCGTGGACTTCACCTTCAAGTTTGATTGGATCTGAGACTATCGATGTTAAGTCCTATAAATGAACAATGGTATAAGTAATTTGTGCTTATAAAAGCCAATCAATATTCCGATTGCCATTTTCCAGCTGAGCTAACGCTCCATCCTTGGGTCATCAATGCTGGCGCGGTCCGGCTGGAAGGTGTTTAATGCTTGGAAACGACTCCAAGTCAGCTACTGTGGTGGCAAGTACTCCATCCAGCGAGCACTCGCGCTGGAAACCTACCTAAAAGCGCGTCACCTTTGCGAGTTTTCTTCATGTGTATTGGGACGCTGCTGCCCATGGTCGCTCTCGTCCTAGTTCAGGAACTGATTCCGGTGATGACTGCCTTCTCTGTGACCATCGCGGCGAATGTGGTTTTCCCCATCCCATTCTTTGTGGTATCCACCGCGCCCGTCGTGTGCGTGGTGCATCTCGTGTTATTCCGGGTCATCGTAGGCAGCCGTGTCTTGCGCAACATGGTAACTCATCGCAGCCAGCTGACCCGCTACTCGAATTTCGTCAATGCTCAGGCCTTTATGGCGTTGGTGTTTCCTGCCTACGAGACATTGTTTCGCGCGACAGAAGGCTCGAGCTATCAGCTTCTGGTCATCCCGCTCTACTCGTGATAAAGGTAGGCATAAAGAATCTCGTGCTGCGGTGCACAGCGCAACTCGAAGATATGATGCCGGAGGCTGTCATCTTCACCGTCGATCTCTTCAATGGCATCTACATGGCAACCTGCATGCAGAGCTCGAACTCGATTGCGACAATCGCCGTCATAACTCTCACCGACCAGATGCAATCGCTAACGGTGCTCTATGGTTTGCATCGACGGACTGCAACGATTCGTTCGCGGTTGTGCGATACTATCGGAGCTAAGGCGGAGGGCACCAATTTGCTGAGTGCACTCTGCTTGCTGTGCCAAGACCCAGAGAAATTTGAACAGCAAACGCGGCGGGGGGTTCGTAAGCGCTCGTGTCTCCCCCAAGCGCTATCGATTCAAGACATGAGGCTGCTTGAGATGCTGGACAAGATTCCCAGTAAACCTGGGAGTATCAATGTCGATTACCTCGCCTCGGCTGAAAAACCAAGTAGCTTTTCGGAGTGTAATGCGCTACATTGTTGTAGCTCACGAAGGTCTAGAGGCTCAATTCATCCGACTGCTTCTGATTTGAAGATGCACGACTCGGAGAAACAAGTTGAAAGTCGAATGCCAGACAAACTGACGCCCGGTCACGATGGGTCCGTAGCGCATTGCTCCATTTTGCAGGAATCACTGGAGGCGCTTTTCACGACGGAGTGCCTCGTCATCGCCGCGTACTTAGAGTTTGTGATTCCCTTGCTTTATTGCTGCTACATCTTAGTCATGGTTCGACTTCCGAGCGCACGCTACCACTCCGAAATGGCTGGTATTACTCGTTTTCCCATTGTTTCTCTTCGGGTTACTCCAGATCCTGTCTTTTGTCATTATGGCAGCGATAATCAAGCGAAACTGTGGAATGCAAGCCATGCACTAACTTGCGTTCGTGCTGGAGACGCAAATGCCTTCGATTCAAGACAAACTCATGTTCTGGCCGACTATGACGTTCTGCTTTCGTGTAGCACATTTCGGTACGCGTTGGTGGCTTTGTTTTCTGTTGATGTGAAGTGTGTGACTTCCTGTGTCGTCGCTGTTTCAGGTGTGGACTTTACATTCAAGTTAATTCAGCGTTAATACACCGCTAGACTCGGTTTGCTAGTGATTGACGCCCTAAGCGCCCCGGAAAACGCCTCGAGCAACACCTTGTTCCTCCTCCTGCTGACTCGCGAATGAATTGAAGATCTGCTCCAACGTCGTTTGCGAGATGCTGTACTCGCGGATGTGCATCGTGGATTTAATGTCCTCGACCAACGCGAACATCCTCGAGAGCTTCACGTCACTGGGGCCGCCACGCACTTTAAGGCGACAAAAGTCGCTCTGTCGCTCCAGTACGACAACGCCGCCGGCACCAAATGCTTGCTGAAGGTACTCCTTGAGCTCGTTGAAGCGCGTCTCCTCCTCACACCACGCACAGAATGCTTCGGCGCGAATCAACCCGTCATGCTCCAGAGCTGCAGCAAGACTGAAGCCCGTCGGATGCGAAGCAGCGATACGCGCAGCCAGCTCGACGTCACCAAATGCACGACACTTGTCTTCCAGATCTGCTGCTGTGACGTAGGTATCGCCGTCCCCAAAGACTTTTCCAAGCAGACGATCAAGCTCGTCTGCAGCCACAGCGTCGAACTTGGTGTCGAACACGAGGCCATCGCCGAACCGAGACTTTAGGTGCTGGACACTTCCGTAGCAGCGAAGGCGCCCTCCCACCATGATCCCCACTCGAGAGCACAGAGCCTCGCACTCTTCCATGCTGTGAGTTGTCAAGACGATCGTGGACTCCTTGCCTCGGGTGGAGATGTCGGCGATCACGTCCCACATAAAGCGGCGTGACACTGGATCCATGCCCGTGGAGGGTTCATCCAGGGAGATGATCGGCGGACTGCCGATCAACGCGATAGCCACGGACAGTTTGCGCTTGTTGCCACCGCTCAGACTCCCCGCCAGCTTGTGCTCAAAGTCCGCGAGGTTCAACTGCTGAATTTTCTCCGTCACGACTGCGTCCATGTCGACTCGAGTCACACCTTTGATCGCCGCAAAGAGCTCGAGATGCTCACGCACCGTCATCCGCTCAAACAAGGCGTCGAACTGCGGGCAGTAGCCAATTTGTCGACGCACTTGGATCTGCTGCGTCAAGATGTCGAAGCCCTCGAGTGTGGCGGTCCCGCAAGTCGGAGCGACGTCGCCCGTGAGCATTTTCATCGTCGTCGTCTTGCCAGCGCCGTTGATCCCCAAGAAGCCGAAGCATTCGCCACGCTTCAAACCGAACGACAGGCCCCGGACCGCTACCTTGCCACCAGGGTAGACCTTACGCAGTCCAGCAATCTTCACTGCATCGTCGTTCGCTGCTCCGCTGGTAACTCTCTGGGCCTCCTTCGCAACGTCCTCGTCGATATCCAACTTGTTGTCGTCAATGCTTTGGTCGGGTGCGTTCTTACGTCGAAGGCCCGGGATTTTCACGTCGTAGTCGATGGCAAGCACCACCGCCGAGAAGAGGAATGTTGTGAGCACCAGGTAGATCATCTCGGCACCCATGAGGTCTGTGCTAAACGGACTCTTCTTCTCAGTCGTGCCATCCTGCAGCGTATTGAGCTCGTTCAGCACCAGTGACAGCAGTCCGTTGCCCAGATCGAAGAGTGGCGATAGTCTCCAGATGAACTTGAGCACTGAGTTCACCGACTCGGTCGACTCGATCATGTAGGACACGATCATGAGCACGACACCGAGGAGAAAGTTGATCTTCATGGTGAAAGTCTGGGACGCCGCGTGCTCCTTGAACAGGAACGACAGGCAGTACGTGAACGGGCAAATCGCCAAGCCGAAGAGGATGAAGAGGACGATCACGGCTGGAAACGTTGCGGAGGTGCAGCTCGAGCACTCGGAGTTGCCAGTCAGAGCCGAAATATCAAACAGCTTGATGAGAAGAATCGCTGCGACGCAGGGCACGACGTACACCATGAGGTCCCAGAGGTAGTTGGCGAGCCAAAACGCCGTGAGCGAGACCCCGGAGACCAGTTGCTGGTGCTTCGAGTTGTGGTTCGCCTCCTTCTCCCTCACAAGGTACACCACGACAGGCAGCGGGAAATAGGAGAACGAGATGCAGACGAAGACACACGCGCTGAACGCCAAGTTAAGCCGAAAAGCGCCTTAGCCGCCGCTGTCAATGGCAGCGGGTGGTTATTCACCGTGAGATCCACTGCCGAATCGCTCGAGTTGGCAGCGAAGAATCGGTAAATCGCCTGGTCCATCAACGCCTTGAAGATAATGGGCGCGTGCGTCGCTGTGGTGTTGGTGAACAGGTTGTAGCTGAAAATCTGCTCACCACTGTCACCGTACACCAAGTAGGCGCTGTATTGATCTTCAACCACCGCCGTGTTGTTGGCCCCGTAGCCCCTGGCGTACAGCGCTTGGCCCACTCGAAGTCCATAACCAGTAGCGTCCGTCGCGTTGATTTCCGGACTCGAGTAAGTCACGTCGAAGACTGTCGGGGAGCTTGAGTCATAAGCCGGAGAATCGATCGCGAGCTCTTGAGCTTCTGCCCCGGAAAAGTGAGACGCCATGACATCACCGCACCATTCATCTCCGGCTTGACAGTAATACGGGGTTGGAGTCGAATTGTCCGAGCTGTACGCATTCGTGTTCAGCGCCAGGTTCGGATCGTCGGATGTCGTGCTGCTGCTCTTCAAAATCACGAGCCCCGCCAGCAGCAGAAGTATCGGGTAGAACGTCGTGTAGAAGATCATCTTCTTCTCTCGTTTGGCGTGGTGGAATCTCTTGAGAAGCAGCGCCCGCAAGTGCGAGAAGAACAGACCGGACGTCTGCAACACCACTCCGGAAGCAGCTTCGTTATCCCCCGGGCGGGCGCGATGACCCAATGTGTGTTGATGCTTCTCATCATCTGCCTCTGCCACTTTGATGAACACCTCCTCCAGCGTCGTGGCTGAAATGCCGTACGAAAGCAAGCCGAGCTTGGTGAGGCTGTTGTCCATCTCAGTGAACATGACCGAGAACAGGGGCGAGCTCTTCTGAGGCAGCTGGAAGGCGATTTCGCTGCCGACGTTGCTCAGTAGCTCGGCGGATGGAACGTGCGACTTGATGAGGGTCGTGACGGCCTTGTCGTCGCACTTGGCGTCGTCTTTGACTAGAGTGAGGTTGTAGCCTGCTCCGTATCGGTTCTTGAGGAAGAGAGACGACCCGCAGCAGCGCAACTCGCCTTCTGCCATGATAGCGATGCGGTCTCCGAGGATATCGGCCTCATCCATGAAATGGGTCGTCAGAACCACGACGCGGTCGCTGCGGTTGTTGAGCAGAATTTCCCACGTACTGCGGCGGCTGTAGGGGTCCAAACCCGACGTCGGCTCGTCGAGAAACACCAAGGAACTGTCACCCAGGAGAGAAATGGCCACCGAAAGCTTCCGCTTCATGCCACCAGACAAATCCTTCGACAGGACGTGGCGCTTCTCCGTAAGCCCCACCTGACGGATCTGCGAGTCCACTACCCCCTGCAGTTCGTCGTTCCTGTATCCTTTGACTCGTCCAAACACCACGAGATGCTCTTCGACTGTCAAGTCCTCGAACAGAACGTCATGCTGGAAGCAAATGCCCAGTGAATCCCGAATTTCCTCCATGTCTTGATTCAGCGAGAGCCCACGATACTTCGCGTCACTGCTCGATGGCGCCGTCATGCCTGTGAGCATCGAAATCACCGTCGACTTCCCGGCACCGTTGTGGCCGAGCAAACACGTGATCTGATCCTTGTACATGACCAAGTCGAGCCCCTTCACAGCCACCTTCTTGCCGCCAGGAACGTCGAAAACCTTCCCCAGTCGCTGAACAGACAACACCTCACCTCGTCGTTCTTGCTCACGGAGCTCAGCACTCACCCGTTCAATGTTTGGGTTCACATCCAGCGCCACATTGTCGAGGAGAGAGTCCGTCGGAGTCTCCGTCCCATTTGAAGGCGCGGAGCTCTTGCGACCTCGCCAATACGACGGGGAAAACGGGAAGTACCACTTGAGCGACGTGCCGTACTGCTTCGGGATGACCCTCTCGAAGTACAGACCCAGCAACGTGTACAGCACGCAGTCCACTACGAGCATTTGCAGCGCCGTAGCGAGACGGAAGTTCACGTTGAGCGTGTCCAGATTGCCGAAGTTTGCGCCGATGCCCGATGATTCGAAGTCAGCGATGGTCGACAGGCCGAACGACAGCGCAACCGGCGGCAGGACGCAAGCTCGGGAGATATCCTGCTCGGGCGAATCGTCCGTGAAAACTTGTGCCACGAAGTGCATGAGGAAGAACACGATCATGCCCACGAATGAGCCGGTGCGGGCGTTGCTGAAGAGCGTGCTGATGAAGAACCCGAAGCAGAGCACGCTGAGTCCAAACAGGAAGAAGAAGAGGAAAATGACGAGCACTGAGCTGTTGGCGAATAGTCCGACGAGACCCACGAGAGCTTGAAGCACGGCACCCGCGAAGACGAGGAGGGTGTACGTGATGTACCAAGTGGCGATGATCACGCGCTCCTTGACGCCCAGGATCTTCATGTACTCGCGGAGTCGGAGCTCCTTCTCCTGGATGAAGACCACCAGAATTCTCGACATCAGGTACAAGTACGAGAGGATAAAGATGATGGCGAATACGCCCGAGATGTCGTCGTAGAAGGGTGAGCTCGTGTACGCTTCAATGGGGAAGGGCGAGACGGAGGCCCCCAGACATGGCTGTGGAGTTTGCCGTAGCGGGGTCAGCAACGCCTCCTTCGTGGTAGTTGGTAGCAGCGACAACACAGTAGAAAGTGAGGCATTGGAAGCACCAGACGCCGTGCTGTACTCGCTAAGAGCAGATTTTAACATGGCATCGGACTCCAACGACTTCAGTAGGCGCTCGTCCAGCGCGTCCGACGCGGTTGCAGTGGCTTGCGCTTGCTGACACTGCCCCGACGTTGTCTGTGTAGTAGGATCCCATTCTGGCATGCAAGTCACGAAGCGAGTGACGAGCGTCTGCAGCGTCATGAAGCCTGTGAGCGTGTAGCGAGTGTAGTAGTCCGTCTTGATCGACTTCTGCGAGGGGTACAGCGCTGCAGCGTCGCCGTTCGTCGGTGGGATGAGCCCAAGCGCACCGCTGTTGGTCTCCGTCGAGTTCAGGCGCAGCGTGTACTCAATGGACGAGAACGAGCCGATGTCGCTGCCTTCCGGATACTTGTCAAACACGACGCCTCCGTAGATGCGCGGGTTCTCGAGACTGGAGCCGTAGCTCTTTCCCTTGACGTACTCCTCCAGCGCGTCTTCCGAGTCGAAGAAGGCCACACTCTCCCGGAGACTTGCAAACTGCAGCGACGTCGAACCGTTCACTAGATCCATTCGGGGGTACCACATCTCCATGGTCTGCATGAAATACTCCCGCGTGAACGTGTTGTCGGGCACCACTGCGAGTTTGTAAGGAACGACGCGCCCGCCGCATTCCGATGGCACGCTGGACTCCGACGACGAATTGGTGTCGACGTGTCCGTGCAGAGCGACGCCCACGGTGCACGCCGTGTAGTCACTGGTGGACAGTTCGTGGAGTCTCACACCGTCCGCCACGGATTGGCGAGCCATGTACCAGAGCAGACCCGTGACGGAGGTCTCGTATTGGGTCCACTTGGGCAGCTCCGTGGGGATGGCCGACAGTGACAGCCCACTGGGGTCGTACAGGTCGTAGGAGGTTCCGACCGTGTCGCTGTCGTCGTTTGGGTTGGAGCTGTCACTCCAGCCAGCAGGTACGTCCACGTCGTCCACGAGGTGTTTGAGAGCGCCCAGCAGCAGCACGAAGAGACACGGCAGTGCGACCTCGAACACGGTGGCGTGCAGGTGTCGACGCTTGAGTGTGCAGTTTTTCCAGAGCAGCGTGCGCATGTGCGACACCGTCGTGCGGTTCGCTGCCAACGAGGCTGCGTCGACCTCCTTCTTCATGTTTGTGGGTTGACTGGACTGCGATTGTTTGGTTTGGTTTGTGGCGACTTGTTGCCGCAGTGGTGGAATCGAGAATGCACTTGTCGACGTCGAGGTCGGAACACGGAGGTGCAAGAGGTGCAACTACATACATATACATAATCAAGATTTCATTTTAGCAGGAGCAATCATAACTCAAATCAATAGACTGAACCGGTGCTGACCCAGAAAAGTTACTGGAGGTACTTATATAATATATTAACTATATTATGGTGTGTTCGGGCGCGTGGTAAGTGTCCATTGTGCTGCAAATCGCGATGACTTTGCAAGGTTGATTTTGACTTCGTTTGACGGCTGCAAATCCGGCGATTCGATAGCTACAGTACCACCGGCGGTGTAGCTTAAAGCTACTAGCTTTGGGCGGGTTCGTCTTGCATGCTGGATACTTTCCTCATTTTTGGATAGCTGCCCAGAAAATCCAATCTATTGTATTTGTTGAAGAAATGATATTAATACTGTACCCCTGCAAGACCTACATCCGAGTGAGTGATCATAGTGACGCTCGCAGTCAGTCGGTCTCTGATTGTTCAAGCGATCTACTTTGTCGATGACACTGCAATTTCACCGTGTCGCCAGGCCTTGCTGCTAACTAGCGCTTCGATTGGTATTACAGCTTGCTCTCTCCTCTCTCCTGACCTTTCCAGTTCCATTGATTTCTCCAGTGAGCTCAGTAGTAATACTTAGAACATTACGCCGGCAGTTTTTTTACTTTCCGTAATTTACCAGCGAGAACAATCCTGGAACCTTCTTTCGGACCAGGTGCTATTTTGACGACGCAACCTCTCGACCACCTGAGAGCGAAAGCCACGTCTTTTGGATCTTAGGGTAGTTTTAGAACCGCTCGACCGACAACATTCGAACTATACATTGATAAATGCAATAGAACATTACGCCGGCAGTTTCTTACCGCAAGGAATAGTTCAGAACAGCGCGACGCGTGGTGTCTCATCATTGGGTGGAAGTCTATGTGACACGCCTTCATTTCCGCTTAAATACGTCCAGAAATTCTCTCCTCCCTTCTTCCATATTCCAGAATCTGCCGTCTCGAGTAAAGATGAAGGTCTCACTCACATGTGTGATTGTTGGCGTGGCGAGAAGCGTGTTCGATGTGGATATCGACGATGGCGAGAAGGTGACCAAAGCGAAGAAGGCGATCAAGAAGGAGATCAATTACTCGGGTCCAGTCTACGAGCTGCAGCTCTTCCTGGCGAAGACGGCGGACGACAAGTGGCTCGAGTCCGACTCAGAAGATGTGAAGAAGCTGAAGAAGGGCG
>JAIKVD010001497.1:0-10606 GCA_024679075.1 Phytophthora uliginosa | reverse complement strand
CTTGATCGGTATTCGTGGGATTGTCCTGCAACCGTCGGGCACCGTTATGCACCGTTGCGCACCGTTCGGCAGCGGCGTCCGTCCGAGCCCCCCGAGAATAATTGGCCAATAGGAGCTCATGTAATAATTCACTAATCGGAGCCCATAGCAGTAGCCATTTCGTCGAGCTTGAGGCACCTGCAGCCGCGAAGATCAAGGCTGGGAAGGAGAAGACCAAGACGCACGTTGACTACAGCGGAAACAAGGTTGTGCCCAAGAAGCGCGCGCATACAGCGAAGAAGAAGGACAGTGAGGAGGAGGATTAGGGTGGTGGCGGCGAGGTGGACCGCTCGCTCAACGGAGCGCCGCTGGCAGGTACCTCGTCGACATGAGCTCGAGGAGTGAATGCGGCTCATCGTCGTGACGATACCCTCATCGCTGCGAGACGTCGGTGACGACAATTAAGGCAGAGGTTCCTGTATGCGTATTTTACCTGTTAGCTGTGTAACATGCTGCGTAAATGCACTAATGCTCGTGTTTGTTGTGTTGGCTGTGAAGAGCATATATGCTGGATGGGTTGCTAAGTTTCGGAGCTGCTCTCTGTTAAGATGCTGAAGAACGACGACGTCGTGCGCTTTGGTTGCTGTTTATACTGGCACTTCAAGTTCCTGCTGTCCACGCCGCACTTGCGTTTTGAGTCGCGGCAGCTCTGACAGGCTGGGCGCTTCTTCGTTTCTGAAACCTCACGAGCGTCCAAACCGGTTTCTGGGCGTGTGTCGATCTGACTGTTGGAATATGCTGGCGTGTCGGGTAGCGGAGCTGTTTGTTTACGAGCTTTGCGTGTTTCTTTTAGGCGGCAGCGAAGATTTTCGGCACTTAGCTTGGTGGCTGGAAAAACGATGGTGTACTCTTCCAAGACTTTGGTCCACTTGCCTTTGGACCTGGGTATTGCAGCTGCAAACTGCCTCAAATGCTCGCGCGTGGCTTCGTCAATCAACTCGAATTCACCGTCAGTCAGTCCACCCGTCGCTGGTCGCTTGGCTAGCGCTGACGGCGCACCATCTAATTCGTCGGATGAGTGCAGCAGACCATCAGTAGCGGACGCAACAGAATTGCTGTTGATTGGTGAGTTTAATTCAGGACGACAAGTGGTTTGGGTGGAAGTTGCTGGCTCTGTGCCCGAGATCGGCGATACAGCTGAGCAGTTCGTCTCGTCAGTGACCTGTTCACTAACCGAAAGTGTCCTTCGTTGTGAGCTAGCCGTAGCGCAATGCTCCAATCCAGTTCTCTGCTGCATTTCGGGCGGGACACGCAGAACTATCTTCATTCGTTCGATACGATTTTCAGCAGTGCGCAGCGCCGTCCATCGACGCATTAACCACGGCTTAGTCTTTCTTGATATTGAAGCACAAAGCCACCCAGCCAAATCAAACACGTTGCAAAACACTTGCGTTCGCTTCTTGATAGCACTTTTCTCTTGAAGCGAGTTGAACAGTTTCTTCTGCAGATACTCGTCATCCTCGGAGTTTACATCCTCGTTTGGTTTGCCATGTTCGCCCATTTTCAAACGCAGAATACTCGGGGCCGATGACTGCGTTGGGCCGGCCTTCAACTTGGCGTCGATAGTTGCTAGGTGTTTGTCAATCGTGCGGAAGCAACGTTTCCTCAGCTTTAGACTTGGGTTATCCATCTGGCGCACTGATGCATTATACAGGACTGTCGTGACAACGACGCATTCCCGCCACCAGTACGTTCGCTCGTCTAAGGCTCGCTGTTCCTTGCGGATCTGCTCTAACAATGAAAACTCGTTGGAGGAGAACTCAGCCGTTGATTCGTATTCCACTTCTAAGCCAAGTTGCTGTACGAATACCTCCTGAGAGACGAGTTTGCGGTTGACGTGAACTAAGTCAGCAATTGCCTGATGTCTGACGACGCAGCTTGTTTTCGTAGCATTGATGCCTCCACTGAAGAGGTCGATATAGTAAACATGCCATATACTCGCTCCCAGGGGCGATTGACTGCTGAATCTCCACCAGGACGAAGACGTTGCTGCACAAATGCTATTGTCGTTTCAAACGCTAATAGCTCGTGAATAAATTCGAGCTGGGGTGAATCTGGAATAACACCACGACAAATCACAGCAGTCTGACACAGAGCAACAAAGTCAAACTCAGCAAACGACGGGTTACGGTTGAACTTTGCTCCGGTCTTGAGATTGTGCTGCGCATACAAAATCGGTTAGTGAGAACTACCAGTCGACCTCTTGCCTGCAGCAGCTTACCTGCAGGAGGAAAATGTCGAGAATGCGCATGCCAACCTCGATGGAAACAATCCGATCGAGTAGTTTTCGTAGCTTAGAGTGCACAGCTTCTAGTTGACTGGTGGTAAACAATCCGATCGAGTAGTTTTCGTAGCTTAGAGTGCACAGCTTCTAGTTGACTGGTGGATACGACGCGAATCTTCTTGCCTCTCTCCAAGTACTCATTTTCTTCAACAAACATATCCCCAGCACGAATTTGTTCGACGTTGACAGCAATGCAGTTTTCCCATACAGGAATACTGACACGAACACTTGACCGCTGGACTTCGCTCAACACAGATAAAAACCTCTCCGCCATGGCGTCGGGAGCGCGAATGTTTTTTTCCACGTCATACATCGCACGAGAAAGCTGCTTCGACAGCGCTTTCCGCTGGCTTTGCTCTGAAAGCTTTTCGGTCAATCTCTGAATGACATGAAATGGATCCTGCTTCGTAAGGACTTTGCCGCCAAACACTTTATCCACCATTCCACGCGTTTGATTGGCATTATCGCAGACACAAACAAGTGGTGGGCTAGAATCGAGATCTAGCTTCGGGATCATCGACTGAAGTATTGCTGCAGACTCCTCGTGATTTTCAGAACGGGTGAGACATCTAGATACTATCTGGCCCACCTCATTTTGAACCAAAAAATCGTGATTTTCAGAACGGGTGAGACATCTAGATACTATCTGGCCCACCTCATTTTGAACCAAAAAAAGCATTCGCACGCTGGACGACTGCTCCTTCTCACCGTCCGACCCAAACACCTTGAGCTTGCTGCAAAACTTTTGAGAGTGGTTGATACGAATTACTCATCTGCACTTCACGTGAGCCATTTGGGCTTCCCGGAGCCTTGATCATATTTCAGTTTGAGCGAGCCACACTCGTTGTAGCGATTCCTCATCAATGCACCTGTTGCTTGTCATAAACTGCTCAATTGTTGGGAGGAGCGGGGGTGCGAAGCTGGGGTTTTCAATTCGCCGTAACTCCGTACTCGTTGCAGCTAGCGCTAGCAGGTGGTAAAACCGCTTTTGTCGTCGCCGGGTGATATTGTGTGTTGCCCCAGCAATGCCTTTCGTGGTCAGCATGCTGTCGTACACAAGATCAAATAATACAGAACTGTTTTGTGCTCGATGTCATGAACCATGCGGCTTGCGTACTCCTTCACCGCAGGCGTACACGAACATCCCTCGACAACACAAGAGGGCTTCCGCGTGGCTGTCAAGCACTCGGGCGCCCACGAAAACGTAGGATAGGACAGCCACGTCGACAGAAGACCCTGCTTTTTATGTTCTGGGTAGGATAACGTTGGGGGGAACGTCCTCAGCGCCATCGCTTCCAGCACTGCGTCGCGGGCAGCCGTCCTCTCTCTCATTTCGACGAAAGATCTAAACTAAAATAATTATCGCTTCCAGCACTGCGTCGCGGGCAGCCGTCCTCTCTCTCATTTCGACGAAAGATCTAAACTAAAATAATCTGAAGAAACACCAACCAGAAGAAGACTAATAACAACAGCGTCACCGACGAGGCCACAGCCGCCGCCAGCAGCCAGTTCAAGAACTGTAATTGCTGGTAAAAGTAGCCTTGAGAGATAACGACCCGTTGAGAACAAGAAGTCACTTTCGATCACGCCCCCCTCCCCCACGGGTTTTACATTATCATTTTCGCAACTCACTCGTTCAACGTGATGCTTGAGCTGGTGCGCGATTTATGGTCTTCTCCGACCACTTCCGCCGCACGGCAACAACCTGAAGCGCGTGTTGGGGTTCGTGGGGGAGTACAACTCCACTTCCGCCGCACGGCAACAACCTGAAGCGCGTGTTGGGGTTCGTGGGGGAGTACAACCTGTTCCGTGTAGAAGGAATGGCCAGAACAAAGTTTGCGTTGATGTGTTTGGAGCAGATGTGCCAGCTTGTGGAAATTGCCTTTATCATGCTGTATGGTCGGCGGCAGAGTTAGCAGGAGTCCATCAACCATTTGAAATGACAGCTTCGAATCACGTATTTGAGTTAAGGGTCAAAGTCGGAGTTGAAGTGGTACGTCTCCTAGAAGAAAAAAAGCTGCACGATGCGTTTGGACACGATTCGCTGTATGTGGTAGATTTGGTGGCTCGCCCAAACCAGTATTTGGAGTATTCTGGGGTGATACCAATTATGGCGATGGCGCGCAAGTTAAAACGTCGAATTGTAACATTGTCCGTAGATGGAATTTACGTGGTTACCCCAGTAGATTTAAATTCTTTGGTTGACGCCCCTTTCGTCGATGAACCTGTGGTTATTTATCATTGTGCGGCAGGTCGTATTGCAGAAGCCGTTCGCCTTTGCGATCGCAATCACTATGCCGCGGTATGTTTTGCCAATGACGATGCGAGGAATAGTTTGTACGATTGTCTTCGAAGAAAAGCGCATCAATAACCGAACAGAATGGAGTCGGGGTTTGACCTATGAAACGGTTGCATGAAACCTCAGATAATTCACAGGAGGCAACGCGGAAGCGCGCTAAGTCACAAGCGATTCATGGCAGGAATGAGCTTGACGATAAAGCCGTAAACACAAATGGGCGGGTTGAGAATCGTGCCTTGAACACGTTAGTAGCAGAGGCGATGTCGGTTAAAGAATTACCGGAGAAGAGAATGGACCTGTTAAGACGGAATTTTATGAAGCATCCGCGACTCGCGCTGCTCTATTTTCACTGCTGCGCTACTGATTTGGATGCGTGCGTTTTTGCCGATGGGAAGGTGGGATCTTCAGGTAGCGAGGCTACAAAAGCAAGATTGTTGAGTGCTCTCGATGAACCTCTTGACGCAGAAGTGACCCATTCCTGCCACAGTCGTGTTAGTCGTAGTTCGACTAGTTCTGGAGACCTTTGGGCTTGCGCGTCGTGCTGCGAATTTCTAAATACTGCTGAAGATTTTGTTCAGTTCGTCGCTTTTGATAAACTACACACTGGCTTTGAGTTGACTGCGTCCGAGGCGCATGATATTAGCCTGATACCAGATTGGATTGTGGAGCAACACTTTCAAGTATTTTGCGCAGATGGAAAATATTATCATTTGAATCCTGAGCTAGTTCAGGATTTGACTCCGATTCCGCTGTGTAAGAAATGTGCTAGTGATCCGCGCAATTCGGAGTTTAGTATCGCCTGTGGGCACGACTATGGGCGACTTGGAGAATTGCCCGAATTAGGAGATGTCGCGAATAAATGCATTGCTCCGGTGAGACCGTTCAAGCTGGAGATAGCTGTTTCTGGAAAACATAGCATTGGTCACTCGATTTGTTTCCCGTCTGACGGCCCGGTGGAATATTCAAAGTGTTGCCGTGCACCACAGAGGAGTGCATACCAAGAGTGACGTTTGTAGGTCCGCGTGAAGAGTGGGAAGCTAAGAGGAAAACGTTCGAGAGCATTTTTCAGTTGCATGTTGATTGCATGTACGCTTGGCTGCGGGTTCTTTCGCAAACACATTCGTTTTTTGTGGATAATCACATCAGTGTTGATAAAGCGGACGGAGCAAAACCCGCCTTAACTGCTCTAGAAAAAACGATTTATGAGGAAGTCGAGATTGCTGATAGTATTAGAGCTCAGTCGATCGACGATGACGTAGTGGCTGAGCGGTTCAGCGACGAATACGTGGATGATGGTACTGGCGTGTCGATTATTTCAAAATCGGCAGTTTTGAAGAATGCTGATGGTTTGGATCTATCGGTAAAAAATGCCGCTGTTGACGCGATGATATTGATGCTTGATAAGAAATCTGAGGATATCGGCGACCCTAAACTTGTTACTGTCCATCGAGGTGGAGAACCTATAACGGAGTGGTCCCAAAATGTTGATATGATAGCTGCAGCGTTTCCATGTCTCTTTATGAAAGGGGGTAAGTGTCTGCCCAGCGGGACCTGGCCTACAAAGTTGATTAAACACTTGATGCGATACTATGATGGAAGGTTTGAAAAGCACACGGCCCTTGTCGCCATGCTGTTTAATCAACTCCAGCGCCACACAGCGATACGAAGGGCGGCTCAAATTGGTACGAGTCGGGCTGCCGTACTTGTACAACTCAGAAAGTTGGCGAACTCGAAGGAATTTTATGATGTGCTTGTGAGCGCGAAGCAAAACCCAGAATCACCGCAAGCGAAACGGGTGAATGGTTATCTGCTACGGATATTGGCGTTAGTTGGAGATTGTGTTCCTTTTTCTCCATTCGAGCGTGCAGCTACTCGCCCTAAGATCCGTGCTTGAAGAGCGCGCTATGTCTATGGAATCCCTCAACATTGGGTCACGGTCGCGCCGCCGGAGCACCACAACCTCGAATTGCATCGCATTGCTGGGCTTCGACAAATGAACGCCTGGAACCGACCTAGTGTTACTTTTCAGCGGAAAGAGTGCTGCCAAGCCGATTTACCAGCTTCGGTGCGTTGCGGTAGTCGTGGGAGGCTTGCTGTTTCCAACACTTATCCGGCATTAGCAGCGCGCGTGTTCGACAAGTGCACAAAGCAGATTTTGAATGACATCGCGATATGCAAAGCAGCTGGTGACACACGAATTTCACGGGATTACACTCAAAGAGAAAAAGGTGCATATGGAGTCGTCGCAGCGTTTGCTGCTGTAGTGGAGCCGCGAGACTTCACATACACATGACATTGTATGGTTCGAAATTTAATCCGGTTCTGCTGTCAAGAATCATGTGCTCTCCTGAGCTCTGTAAGCGTGCCGCTCGATGGTTAGAGTCAGTATGCTGTACGCGATTGGACCCTGCTGTGCATGCGTGGCGCGACGGCTGTATTGCTGGAAAAAAGGCAATGCCAAAGGCATTTGAAATTGCTTTACCAAACCCTGAGACTGACTTTACAGCTTTTCTGAGGGCCGCGCAGATGCGAGTTGCTACAACGAACTTTCATTCTCACTCAAATACTTGTTTCAAAGACAACCGAGGAAAATATATGTGCCGCCTTGCCAGACCAGCCGGGCACCACAAAGAGCCTACATGCCCATTGTAGATCATACGAGAGCGCAAAGGAAATACGCGTGCCGATATTACCCCAATTGTAGTGGGCCATAAATTGAAGCCCCATGTACTTCGTGCTATCGATACTGGTTATTCGTACGCTGTGGGTGAAACCTTTCGTGGGCATGGTGAAGGACCGCTGGTATGGGAGCTTAAGAGACCGGAAGCAGATACTAAAGTCGTAGAAACCAATCTCGTTCTTGCAGCGCTCACAGCTTCGCATTCGAATTCTTCGTTTATCAACGGCGAAGATTCTGGCGATATGATCGAAGAATATCAGCAAGCTTACTTGACAAAGGACGATGGGGCTCTGAAAGGTGCTGCCTCAGTGTTGCTAAGTGCCGTGGACCATACTTTGAAATATCCTAGCCGTGCAGATGATTCTCAATCCGACGCACGAATCGGGAAATATTTAGCTACTAGGACGGTGAACAGTTTCGCGGGAGCGCATGAATGGTCTCACGTGTTGATGGTTTACGCTATAGCCGGACATCGATCGTTTGTGTCAAGTGACTCTTTCTGGTATATCTTTCCGTTCGCGCTTGTAGAGTACGTGAAATGGCTACGGAGCGAGGATAATACTCCAGTTGCTTCCAGTGATTGAATGACTCTGTTGTTTATAATGACCCACTCAACGTTGAAGACAATCTGGCTAGCATTGTGGACAAAGCTAGCGATGAAGACAACTTTACGTCTAACTGGGCCCCGCGAGTAGCAGGCACCGGTGTCCGCACTTTCAAAATCAATGAGAAAATTGTGTTCGTGACAGAGACTGAATCGTACTATAACCGAGGCTCGAATTTTGTGGACTTCTCCCCTTTGGAGTTTGAATGTTGACATCGTCCCGGTGCGAAAACGCAAACGAAATAGACAAACTGGCGCGGGGAGACCGACTCGAGATGAATTTGTTTTGGGGCCGAATCACCCTCTTTTCAAACCCACGTTGGGGTTATTCGTGCGAAGTTTCTCACCCTGTGTTCGGAGGTCCGCCCCCAACTTGGGCAATTCTACTGCCACTGACAACAATACGAGTAATAAGATACGAGCAGCATGCTGTCGACTTGGCGCTAGCGCTAACCGTATGGAAGGTCCAAGATAGCACGTTCGACCGAGTTATTACAGTACTAGATGGCTCGCAGAACGCTCCAGCGTGGCAGTTCGAGCACATTTACGTAGCTGTGTCCCGCGTACGAACGTCATCTTCCATTCGCTGCTTACATACAACCCGGGCGCAGAAAAGATTCTTGGACTAAGGCCCAACGTGTTTACCGTCAAGTGGCTACTTGATTTAGACAGTAACGGGAGATGGAAACCACACGCACCGCCGAGGCAATCCTGATGGAAACCACACGCACCACCGAGACAACTTCAGCAACTAATGTACATTGGAGTCACTGTGCATTCATTAAAAGTTAACATAAACTGCTGCTACATACGTTTGAACCACACTATCTGTTTCACGTCCCCACCCACATTGTTGCTACGCATACCTCGCACTTGCATCTGTTCAGGTTGAAGAGGTTGCCGTAATTGAAGGTAATTTCTTCACCGGGGAAAATCCTTCGGCCTGCCACAATTCCAATTCGATACTTGCCTCTCACAGTCCACTATTCCGCGACGCAGTTGGCTCTGCAGCTATGGTTGAAGAATCGCGATACGTTTCCTATACGCCTCGCATCAATGTATTTCCTGCTACCTTACGCCATAACGTAAGCACTTCGGATTTTTGCATATCGCCGCTGCTTCTCTTCGCCGCCGATAATTTCGCCTACGTATTCCCGGATAAGCGATATTTTCTCTATCATTTCCAGCGCAAATACTCCCCATCCTTTTTCTCCAGCAAACCGAACTTCTAATTCCACGCGCCTCAAGTCATATAACGCCCACTGACGATTGAAACATTCACCTCGTTTACTGCAAGTCACCGGTGAGCATTCGATACGCCTTAACCGGTTACGACACTTGTCGCCGCAAACTTGAACACAGCCGCACTTGATCCTCCCATTCGCTGGGTTCCAAAACGTCGATATTTTCATCGACCGATACATAGCTGTAAGTATCTGCTGCAACGTTTTCATTCGGCCGCAGCTCCGGCAACACGTAACCATCCAAAGTTGTCTGTGTACAATGTCTTGCCGTTCTACGCCGTAACTGATTACGACGCCTTTCGCCGCAAACTTGAACACAGCGACACACTTGATCCTCCGACTCGCTGGTTTCCAACACTCGATATTTTCATCAACCAATACATAGCTGTAAGTATCTGCTGCAACGTCTTCACCCGACCGCAGCTCCGGCAACACGTAACCATCCAACGTTGTCTGTGTACAGCGTCTTGCCATTTTACTTTGTACACGTTTATGACGCTGGGTTTCTCACCCCGCGTACAGCAAGTCAGTTTCCATCTCTAGCTGCATTCAGCTTTCCTGCAAAACTCAACTTTCTCTGAAACTAACAGTGAAACATTCTTCTCTTGGTTCCCAGTAATTACAACGTCAACGATGCCTTCAAAACGACTGAATGTATCAAGCAAGCCCAACGGTGGTAAGTAATACACCGAACAAGCCTAACAGTGAGCTACCTAACGGTAGCCAACTCCAGCTTGTACTTCGCTTTCCAAACGGGATGGTCATTTCATTTCATCGCAAGATTTGCTTTCACTGGCGACCAACACTTAGCCTCATTACCGAATTTTCCGCGTGCCCGCCATGGCTCCCCCCCCAGCTTATCAAAAGCACAACCAAGATGACCACCAAGAAGAGCAAATCGACTAAACCCATGACGAAGAAGATCCTCCACCAGACTGGTCAAAATGAAGCACGAGAGGAACGCCCCGCCGTCGACGAGTGTAAAGTACTAATCCTGGCAACCTTCGCACGCAATCCAGTTCGGACGTTCAGTACGTGGAGCGGTAAAGGCCGCTTATTCGAAGTCTACATCTCCGATGCAAATCGCGACATCATACGAGCCACCGTCTTCAACGAAGGCGTAGACAAGTTCTACGAAACGGTGGTCCCTGGTACGATTTGCTCCTTCTCTACTGGCCGTATCAGGACAGCCAACTCGACGTTTGCGCTACTTAATTCTTCCGTCGAGCTTTCCTTTGGTCCAGACGCCGACATACTTCCAGTGAATGACACCACAATGGTCTTCCCTGAACCTTCTTTCCAGAACACGCCTCTAGCAGACTTGCCGTCTCAACATTCCGCCGCTGAACCCACCGTTTACGGTGTTATCGTGAACATTGGCCCCCAAAAGCCTATCACCACGCGCAAAGGAACCAACACTACAAAGCGCGAATTCCTACTTGTTGACGATTCCGAC
>JAIKVD010001496.1:0-10624 GCA_024679075.1 Phytophthora uliginosa | reverse complement strand
GAACAAAGAGGCTGCCTCGGACGTTAAGAAGCTCTACGATGTGGTCTATCTGAAAGCCAAGGAGTCCGAGCGTCATTTTCAGCAGAACAAGCGAATTAAAAAGGGTTCTGCAAGTAACGTTGAGGCGAAACCTAAGACGCCCGGCTCGAAACAAGCTCAAAACGTTTTTTCGCCTGGATCCGATTCAGTACACAAGCCTCGTCAGGTGCAATTTGCGGTTGGACAAGCGAAAAGTAGTGCCAACAAGACTTCGTCGCAGAACAACCGAAAGAACAGGTCAGACCCTGCTCGAACTCCTCCGTCTCCATGTCCTAAGTGCCAGGCAATGCACTGGCTAAACGACTGTACTGTAGCGACAGAAGCTGAGAAGGTTGAGCTGCGCCAGAAGCTTCGCGATACCAAGAAGAATCGGCAGGCTCGTCTAAAACGCCTTGGAGAATTGTTACCACCTGCATCACGTACTGTGACGATTATGGTGTGCTCGAGTTGCCGTGTTGCCCGGACACTGGTTCCGAATACACGGTGATGACCCGAGCAAATCCCGTCGCTGCCGACACCGAAGTCACCACAGAGCCTTTGGATTCGCCGATCAGTATTTTGACTTATGGCGCACACCCTTTTGTGGCTCGTGAGAAAACCAAGCTTCATGTTTTGATTCACACCGCGGCTGGTCCAGTTGAGCCAATGGAAGCCGTGCAATGCCTCATTGTGGACTCAAACGATGATGAGTTCATAATTGGTCGTGATTTATTGGGAGTTTTGGGCATTGACGTTGACAGACAGCTTGAACAACTAGCCAGTCGTGATGACGATGAAATGCGCGATGATCCGTTCGATTTGGAGATCGACGAGCCTCCAGTTACGTCAACGGATCCAGTCACTGACGAAGACGTACGCCTTGCGGTGGAAAAACTAATTGAACGAGCCGTGGAGTGCGGATTTCACCCGAGCAGAGTGGACGAGCTCCGCCTCATTGTGTTTATGTATGATGTATGGCGCCTTGAGCTTCGTGACGACCCACCTGCTCGCGTCCCACCTCTCGAGTTGAGGCTCAAAAAGGGAACGCAGCCGACCAAATGTAAGTCGCGCAAGTATCCTCCCCATATCCGTGAGTTCTTACGCCATTTCAATGCTCAACTTGTGGATATAGGATTTGTCTACGAAAACCCAACAAGTCGTAGTTCTTACGCCATTTCAATGCTCAACTTGTGGATATAGGATTTGTCTACGAAAACCCAACAAGTCGTTGGGCAAGTCCTGCATTGCCGGTGAAAAAGTCAGCCGATCTCCTGGACCTCCGCCAAGCCGTGGATTACCGAGTTTTCAATTCCGTGACCGAAGTTATGGCAGCCGTAATGCCTATCTTATCGTTGGTAATGGAAAATGCACGTGGTAAACAACACTTCGGTCTATTCGATTTCCTTAAGGGATTTTGGCAACTCCCGCTTGCTACATTTTGTCAGGAGTGGCTCTCGTACATGACCGACGAGAAAATATTCACGCCTACACGAGTGCCTCAAGGCAGCAGCGACTTCGCTATATTTTCCAGCAAACGATGGAAAAGTGTTTCGAATCTTTGCTGTATGAACATTTGCTGATTTGGATAGATGGTCTCCTATTGTACGTTGATGACATCGACACGTATTTGGAGAAGCTCAAGGAATTTTTTGGGTTGCTGAATCAATATGGACTGAAGCTCAACGCAAAAAGTGTCGTCTGTACCAGACAGAGGTGAAATGGTGTGGGAAACTTCTTAATGCAAGTGGAATCCGCCATGACCCTGACAGGATCAACACGCTGCGTGCAATCCCGTATACAAGTACTGCCGCAGAGCTCCAGCAGTTTGTTTGTGCAGTTAACTGGATGCGAGAAAGTTTGATCGATTTCTCCCGCCAGATGCTGCCACTACAGCAGCGCCTCGACGCAGCTCTCACCAACACTCGCCGAACAAAACGAGCCGCCTCTGGTATTCAGATTCAGCTGGATGCAGCAGAAAAAGCAGCTTTTGACAATGTGAAAGAGATGCTAGCCAACACTGCGACACTGAATTTTTTTGATGACGGCGCCACAACTTGTTTGTTATCGGATGCAAGTGATTCTGGTTGGGCTGTTTTCGTGAGCCAGGTTGCTAATTACAACATCAAAGTTCCAGTCACCGAGCAGCAGCACCGACTAATTCACTGTATGAGTGGTACATTTAGCGGGAGTCAATTGAACTGGACAGTGTTGGAGAAAGATGCTTTCCCGATCGCAATGGCCTGCGATAAACTCGACTATCTACTTCTCCGGCCTCAACCTTTCAGGTTGTTTTGTGATCATCGCAACTTAATCCACATTTTTGCTCCTGACAAGCATGTTAAGAAGCGTGTTCGTGGAAAACTACTCCGTTGGTCGCTAAAACTGATGAACTATCGCTACATCATCGAGCATGTGGCCGGACATCAAAACGTTTGGGCTGACATGATAAGTCGGTGGGCTGGCAACCATACTGCTACTTCGATCAAACGGGTTCGAGGCGATGTTACGGTGGGTGGAACAAGTACCTTGAGGGCCAATCCGCAGCCGGAAACGACTACAATTCTCTCTCTGCGCCCGCTGGATGATATAATTTTTGTTTGGCCTACTTTTGCGGAAATGATTATAGTTCAACAACAGCACGAGTCACCACCAGCAAGCGTCGAGCAGCGGGAGGATGGTGTACTAACACTGGATGATCGTCTGTGGGTACCAGTTGAAGCAAAAAAATTCACTAAACGACTTTTTATTATTGCTCACTGTGGATCTCAGGGGCATCGTGGCCACGCCGCAATGGTAGAGCACCTCCGCCGTCTGTTTGCAATCAAACACCTTTCTTCACGTGCAGCAAGTTTCGTACGACAATGTCGGCTCTGTCTGCATACAAAAGGGGGGAAGATGGTGCCGAGACCATGGAGTGAGACGATCGACTGTTCAACTCGCAACGGAATTCTTCATTTTGATTTCCTCTCAATGGGTGAGAGTTTTGGTGACGCAAAGTACATCCTTGTTCTAAAGGATCATGCTACGCATTTCTCTGAATTAGTAATTGCAGACACAGCCGACAGCACAGTCACTGTGGAAGCATTGCTGGCTTGGCACTCTCGTTTTGGGTTACCTCCAGAGTAGATCAGCGATCAGGGTACTCATTTTAAAAATGAGGTAGTGTTGGAACTCTCGCGGAGAAAGCGGACCCAGCAGCAATTTACTCCTGCATATTGTCCGTGGATAAACGGATCGGTCGAGCGGGTGAACAGGGATATTCTTCAGGTGATAAGAGCGCTGATTCTGGAGTACAGGATCCACCACCACGATTGAGTTTACCTCATACCCATGGTACAGTCGAGTCTTAATCATACCCCAGTGCCATCGCTCGGTAATCGGGCACCTGTCGAGTTGTTTACGGGTTTGCCTTGCCCGACACCACTTCGAGAATTTTTTCTTCCCGGGTCTGGAAAATATCAAGAAGTACCGCCTCATGCAGAAATTGACGGATTCCTGGCAAATTTGCGCAGCAGTATTGCAGATATGCACAAAGTGGTGGGTGACCAGAAACTAAAGCAGCGACTGCTGAATAAGAAGCGCGAACGCGGTGAAAATCTGGTCAATTTTGCAGTAGGTGACTACGTTTTACGATCACGAGTTGATGAGAAGAAGGGGAGCAAGTTACTCGTCACTTGGACCGTATCGAGTTGTACGTGCGGATCCATACTCATTTTGCATTCAACACCTGGTGACAGGAGCTGAAATGGACGTACATGCCTCCCGATTAAAGTTTTACGCCGACGACAGCTTGGATGTGAATGAAGAATTGCTGGAGCACATATCTGCGCAAGGGATTATCCTCGCTGTTGAAAAACTAAAGGCGCATCGCTGGAATCCTGACATCGATGACTATGAGATTCTCGTCCAATGGAAATGACTTGAAGAAATTGAGGACTCGTACGAACCGCTCACAAGCCTCGCAAAAGATGTGTTGGCATTGGTGACAGCGTACATCGAAAATGCTGACGAGCAACAGAAAAGCTACTGGCGCCAAGTGACGTTGGACAAGGATCATTTGGTGCAGCCAACGACGAGTACTATTCAGCCTACGCTGCCTGAAACTCCAGTGCGTAGGAAGAATCGACGCAAATCTGGTCGCATTGTGGGAAAGCAGCCTGTGAGAGTCCAGCCCGTTGCTGAGTCAACTAAGCAGGATATTGGACCCAGATTGCTGCCAGATCAAACTACTGAAGCACCATCACCAGTTTCCGTGAGTCTTCCCGGCTCAAAGCGCGGACGCTCAAGTGATGACAGTACCGAATCGCAACGGTTTTTGCCCAAGCAGCAACTTGGTGCACCATTTGCAGGTGCCGAGGTTCGAGCTGCTGAAGAACCTGTAAGTCGTCGAACTCGATCACACTCTAGCGGTACAAAGATATCAGCTATTCGTCGAATCTCCCTCCGCAAACGTCAAAGCAAGCCCGACTAGGAATGATGACAACCAAGCAGCGCTCAAAAAGAGCCTGACTTGACTGTTGTTTTTGTCCCTGGAGCACTGGTTTAGCGAAATTGGCGGAAACAAGCTTTGGGGGCAGTGTGGTGAGTTGTTGGTATCAAGCAATTTCCCCCAGAAGTCGTTGGGAGCACGCGCTGCTGAGATATGATAGGTGATATCCTACTCACCCAATGAAGATATGCCGGCTACACAGCCATCCATACTACCAGGACAACAGAGCTGCTTATAGTGTAGCCAACAGACTCTTCAGGAAGCTTGCATTCGTTCGCTTTCACTCACTCTTCATCTTGCGTCAAGCTACGCAAGTGATCTAGGAATACATTTGGCAGCAAGTTTTCCTGCAGGTTTGCCACCTGCCCTGCTAAGTGTTCCTGTTTCCTTCGTACAACTTCCGGAAAACACCACACTACTCCTGCAGAAGGGGGCAAGTGTCAACAAGCAAGGTCCTACTGGGACCTCGGCTCTGCTTGCGGCGTGTAGACATGGACGTTTTGAGATCGCGAGGCAACTGCTGGAATGCGGCGCAAGCGTCGATCTCGCGGACGATGCCGGAAGCAGCCCTCTTTTCATGGCCATCAAGTATGGACACGCGATTGTGGCCAGGAGTGTATTGGAAAGAGGAGCCGCGGTTGATCTGGCGAACCACATCCTACTTACGCCTCTGATGCAAGCAGCTCAGAATGGGGCAACGCAGATTGCTGCGATGCTTCTGGAGAAAGAGGCAGCTATCGACACGCAAGGACCGAATGGAAACACTGCGTTGGAGCTTGCCAGTGCTTTCGGCCATCTCGATGTTGCGAAGTTGCTGGTCGAGAGAGGTGCCTTTATTGATCTAGCAGATGACGAAGGGGATACCGCACTAATTTGTGCCGCTGAAGCTGGCCACGTTTCGGTTGTGAGGTTCTTAGTGGAATGTGGAGCGTCAGTTGACTATATCAATAACGTGGGGCAGACAGCGCTCGCGAAAGCTTTGGAGAACGATCATCCGGACGTTGTAGCCTTTCTTCTGCCTTAATAACGGACCAAGACGGAGGTTGCTAGTTACTAGCATGCTCACAGGTCGTTTAGTAAAAGCGAAAAAGTAGTTTGTATTGCCTCGTAAGCCTGTTACCACGTCGCCCTGATCCCTACTTCTTTCCGCCATCGTCGTTCCCGAAAACGTACTCCTCGATCCTGTGCACCAGCCACATGACATTACGCGGCGTGCTCACGGCCTGCTTCTCCATTTGGTCCGTGAGTCGTCGGCACGAGTCCACATACCGGTCGCTGAACCCATCCAGCCGACGCTCCCAGAACTTGTACATGGCGTTCACCGAGTACTTGGCTCGCTCCATGGTTCGGTCTCTCACCTCGGCCATGGTAATGGACGCCGGGACAACCGCCGGACCGCGCGGGGTCTTCAGACCCCGCACCACCTCGTTCTCCACGAGAGCTTGGCCGTCGTCCGTCGCCTCGCCATCATCAAAGTCGAACAAATCCTCGTCGTCCTCGTCGTCGACCAAGTCGTCGTCGTTATTCCCGTCCTGCAGATCTCCTCTGTCGCCGGCGTTCTTCTGCAGCTCGCGCTTGATGCGCTTGCGCTCCTCGATCTGCTTCATGAGCTCGTCGTTGTCGGTGTGGATGGCGATGACGCCGATGCCCTTGACGTATGGCAGGTGTTTACCCTCCTCCATCCACTCGGACGAATACACCGACAGTCCGACGCCCATGAAGGTGAAGTCGTCCTTCCGCGGGTGTGCTATGATACATCAATGGACCCATTAGCACAATTTCACCAAAACTTGGCCATTTTTTCTCGTTCCATCACGCAATAAACGTCGAAACTCTCGTTCGCACCTGCGCTCTCCCTCATTTCCTGTAGACGTTCACGGCTAGTACTGAAATCCACTTGGAGGCCCCTGCACTCGGGTCCTTGGCGCTCTCTCCACATGGCTCTAAATGATTGCAACATTTGAGAATTTTAGTGACAGTATTATTGGTAAGACCCGTGGGCCAAAATGGAGCGGGAAGGCGCCTACTTGGTGTACACGCTGATGCCCACGCAGTAGGAGCACGGCACCTCGTCCTCAGGCCGGCTAGGGGCTGTAGCGCTGTCGTCTCGGCGGCGCTCGGGCGGCACTGGTGGCATATTGAACGTTCTCGGATAAAATTATGTGAAATGTTTTTTTGCGTCACAAGCCGTGCCGGATAATTCCGGATAATTTGATAACGTAGTTTTTGCTACAGATTTAGAGAATATTTACATACGGATCACGCATCCAAAAATTGACTATACAAGCACAAGGAATATTGCGGTACAACCGCATCAGCTTCAAGCGTGACAACCAAGTCCAAATTTGGCATGTTGAAAGTCAGTGCACGCTGTCTGGACGCTAGTTCTACAACGTCGGTGCTATAGATGGCGAGATATCCCGTGCAGTTTGATTTCTTCTCCTTGTTGTTCTTGGATCTCTCGGCATTTTCTGTTTACTCTTCATCTGCGTGCTTTTTGAGGAGCCCCGAGCATTGCGATAGCCAAACTTTCCCCGTGTACTCTTGAAGTACTCTCTTCAGTTCCACCTTATAGTGAGCTGTCTTACAGTACTTGCACATCTTCTGTACTCTAACAAACGCCTTACCTGTACATGTAGAGCAACGAGATCAAACTCGCTAATGACTTGACTTCCGCAACCCGCTTGACAAACTCGAGGTTCTTACATCGCTTCCACGAAAAACTCTTAACATTCCACGATGCCACCAAGACGGCATCGTTCCTAGCATCAGGTTGCCTCGGAATAGCCCCACTGAGGCGTGCAGGATTAACACAGCTTGACGTGGACACCTTTCTCCATTTTCTACGCGGCGATCGTATTCGAGTCACAAAAGTACCGGTAGTAGTGGCATTCCCTGTTATTGCGTGAGGACAGAGCATAGATGACCCGAACACTACAGTAGAATAAAGAGGTAACTATCAGCGTGATTCTGGCTAACATTAAATGGGTGTCATTGGTGTCATTGAAGATGGATGTCTTCAGAGCCCGCCACGTGGCAGCAGCAGTTCACTTTCTCCTCATTCCTAAATCGGACACACGATAAGCAGGTGGGTCGCGCGTATTTTCCTTCACGTGGATATTCATGCAGCTACGTCACGTATACGTCGAAGTGACAGCAGCGGAAGCTTCTTCCGGGTCGAGTCGGAAGCTGTTGGCGATTCTAGCCACGCCAGATGACCACAAGGATGGCGACTTCGACGAAGTGATGCTGTACCTGCACGGGTTCCCAGATATGGGCGTGCACCCAACAAAGACGGACTTTGCGTCGCGGGTGCCTGCCAAGCTGGCCGAGTTTTGGTTGAATCCGCAGCAAGAGAAGACGAACGTGGCCTTTATGACCTTCAACTTCGGTGGCGTCCCAGGGTCGGACAACGAACTGCTCTTCACGGACAAGACCATCTCTCAGGAGGTCGAGGATATGGTCGCAGTGTGCAAATACATCCGCTCCAAGCTCTTGGGCGGACAGGGGAAGCTGCATGTGGTCGGCCTCTCCACTGGAGCCATTCTGGGCGCGTTGCTGCGAGACAAGAAGGTATCGGACACCATCACGGTGATCGCGGGGTTGCTGGACATGACGAAAGGCGTCCACTTTGACTTCAACAAGCAGCAGTTGGAGCAGAGTGCAGCTCAGGGCTGGTGCTGGAAGGAATTCTACCTCGAGGATGGCTGTCCGCTGCCGAAGAACGTGGAGCTTTCTCTCGATGGCGTCCACCTCACGACCGAGGTGACCGATGCGACTGCACGTCCGAAGATCTACGTGCGTCTGGACCAACGGTACATCAAAGAGTTCTATGACGGCTCGCTGGACATCCTCCGAGCTGTGTCGGGCCCTGGGCTGCCCCCGCTGCTGGTGATTCATGGCGACGCAGACCAGGACGTGCCATTTGAGAATGGCGAGGAACTGTTCGCTGCTGCCGCTGAGCCGAAGACCTTTGTGGCCATCCCGAAAGCCAACCACCTGCTGTCCAATTCCAAGCACATGAAGAAGGCGCTGCGTGCCATCGGCGACCACATCGCAACGATGGACTAACGTTAGCTGTACCAAGATCCAATCATTCAGTTGCGTTGAGCACCGGTCTTGATGAAGTCCGTAATGTAGCGACTCAGTTGTGAAATCGATTGAGTGCAGCTCAGTACAGCAGATTCACGTGATACAAAGCTTTGACCGCTAATGCATTGTGTTGCCCTATTTCACGACTCGACTTGTCCGGGCGCTGACTTGGATAAGTTTACTCACAAGTATGCGGCCTGAACGTACTCAGGCTTCGTTCGTGCAACCTTGGCGTTTCTAGTTTCGTGACCGCCACAGCTGGAACCGCCTTCTCCCTACAAGAGCTACATGTACCACCGAGCAACACCGTAATTCCACGACAAGCTTTCTCCACTATCGTCCACATGTGACTGGGCTGCACTGTCACCGCCGCTGGAGATCCATCGCAGTCCACGGACACGCGCTTTCAACGGCCCAGACCCCTTCCTTCCAGGGCAGGCCCCGACCCGCCTGGACTAGAAGTCTGGAGATCTGGAGAAGGCATCGGACACCAGGCTGCCCGTCCAAGCTCCGGCCGTTTAACGAAGACCGCCGAAATCGGATGTCGAAGCACCTCGGACGGTGCACAATCCGGACGTCGGCAGATTCTCCAAGCAGAAGTTCGTGAGCAAGCAACGTGAATCGCGTGGTGCTGCTTCGTGCCAGCACGCCGTTCTGGCACCAAGCATCCACCTGCACTCAGGAACGATTGGCCCGCGTCAACAAGCGGACACCGTGGGGCTGGCAGATGGCCGCGCACAAAACAGGCGGGATGTTAAACCGAGCTGCTTGCTCACACCGTTTCCAGGTCGCGTCCTGAAAGTCTATAGAGCTGTAGGTTCTCCGTACATTTTCGTCTACAGTGACGTGGTATCGACACTTTGGTTCAAGGTTAACTTTACGTCGGGAACCCGCTCTGAAGGAGAACTGCAACAGCAACAGCGATTTTTGAAGTGCTCTTGTTTCGGCGGTGCAGGAAGGATTCATCGAAGATTATGCGGTCGCATGGAAATGGGCGAGTGCAGTTCAGCGCATGTCGGTCGGATCACCGGAACACCTCTCCGTGCAGAATGATGTGAATCTGAACACGGTGTGTCGGCCGGCATGCACAACGGCGGCAAGACAAACTCCCGAGGCGACTGTCGCGGTTGACCATGGCCGACCTAGATGGACCTGCAAGGCCGGCCAATAAGCGCGCGTCTCATCTCGAGTTTAATCTACACTCGCCCTCATCACAAACAAGTTTTCGCATAACATGCTGATTGGCTAAAATCCGGCCGAACCTCTCACACCAAGCAGAAAACCCGCGCAAACCAATATCCCGTCTTTTACGTATACACAAAACCGTTTACTCGACGTCGAGACCATACAACACGTGCCTGCAATCTGTAATAATAGTCATCACTCGGGACGCTGACGTCAGCGCGGCGACAGATCAGCGGCTGAGGACGGTGTCCCATGCCTTTCATTCCTCCATTTGCCCTCTAGAGCGCACTTCTCCCCCCAAGCTCCTGCTTCCAAGTACTCCTACCATGCCTCAGAAGGTCTGTCTCGTGGGCTCCGGCAACTGGGGCTCGGCCATCGCCCGCATCATCGGCGAGAACACCAAGAACCTGCCCGACACGTTCGAGCGCGACATCAACATGTGGGTCTTCGAGGAGCAGGTGGACGGCCGCAAGCTCACGGAGATTATCAACTCGGAGCACGAGAACGTCAAGTACCTGCCCGGCTACAAGCTGCCGGAGAACATCATCGCCGTGGCGGACCTGCTGGAGGCCGTGCGC
Organism: Phytophthora uliginosa; assembly: GCA_024679075.1. NCBI lineage: Eukaryota > Oomycota > Peronosporomycetes > Peronosporales > Peronosporaceae > Phytophthora > Phytophthora uliginosa. The sequence continues at coordinate 262 of JAIKVD010001496.1, read as the reverse complement.
GACGCCGACATCCTCATCTTCTGCGTGCCGCACCAGTTCCTGGGCCGCATGCTCGTGTCCATCAAGGAGCAGGGCCTCAAGGACGGCGCCATGGCCGTGTCGCTCATCAAGGGCATCGACTTCGACGAGAACGGAGTCGTGCTCGTGTCCGACCTCATCCGCAAGGGCCTGGACATCGACTGCAGCGTGCTCATGGGCGCCAACGTGGCCAACGAGGTGGCAGCCGGAGACTTCTGCGAGTCGACGCTCGGCTGCGCCGACC